>JARHVA010008367.1:287500-502465 GCA_037957365.1 Torreya grandis | reverse complement strand
GATTTGAAGACAAAAATTTATTTATGTTCTTCTCTATGAATGTGTGCAAAAGGCCTCTTGATAAACATGGTATAAGTCAACACCCATAAGATTCTAGAGGGTTTTATAGAATTCATAGGGGAACCATCTATGTTTGGAGCTTTGTCATTTTCCACATGAACCACTACCTCATGCATATCATCTATAGTGAGGAACCTATAATAAGCCACCTACTAAGTGGGAGTGAGTTTGTAAGGCACCACTGTGAGACACTACTGAAAGAATATGTCATGCTCTACATAGTATACTTGATATCTAAACACTTATTGATAATTTTAAATAAATTATTAAACAATTTGTGGTCTTTCTAATAGTCTCCTTCTAGCCTAAGAGATAGCCTAAATTTGTTGCTTCAAATTTTTAGTTTGAAGCATTTTAAATAATTCTTTGGAGGCTTTGTCCCCTATCTTATGCCAGTGGATTTTGGCTCTGATTTGAGCTCCTCAAGAATTTTAATTATTTGTAATCTAGATGTGATACCATAAATAAGAGAATCTAGCCTGCAAGGTCTCATTGAAAGGATCTTTATCCTGTGTGAAAGTTGCATGACTAAGCTCTAAGGAAGTAGGAGAGTAAGAGTGTTGTAGAATTTCTGCAAGTTGGAAGCCATAGATTCTCAAAAAGAAAGAAGTCCTTCTGATGGCATCATCCCACCAAATAATCTAACCAGAATCTTAGAATGGATGGGGATATAAATTCTAAACTCTACTAATGTGTACCTTAGTGGGCCCATGCTTCAACAGGGAAGTATTAAGAAAGAATTATGTTTTATGGACCATGGGTTTTATGAATTTCCATGTCACATGAAACCAAATGGGGGAGTGATAAAAAAGTCCAAATTTTGGCAACATCTACATCAGAGGAGAAAAACAATTATTAAAGGAAAAATACAGTTGGGTGGACATCATTGCTCTATCTAGGCACTTCAAAATCTAAGCAAAGCCATCCCAAGATTACACAAGGTGTACCACACTCTATATGTAGGTTGATAGATTAAATTAGGGTCATAAAATCCCCATTTAGTGCACATATAATACCATGCCTCAATTTTTCTAACTACCTAACACATTGGTAGGTGGACCACTTTGTCTTCAAGAGATGCCACCATATTAAAGTCACCACATATGACCCAATGAGCATCAGGGAAATCATCTGCAATCCATAACCATTAATGAGTATGCTCAATGGTGTCATTTGAGGTATAAATATTAATAAATCTAAAGGAATGGCTTTCAATGTTGAAAAGGGCCCAAACTAACTAGTTGGTGGGGTCTAAACTAGATTAAACTAGGTGCAGTTACCACCTTGGAGAAATAAATGTGATCGCACCACCATGTCCTACCTCATGCTTACTATGAAAAATAATACTATCATTTAAGATAGAGTTATTGATCACCATCAATAAATAATATGCCACCTTCACTTCTTTCAAACAAAGAATATTCACCTCGGGACACTTCCTTCTGAATCATGCACAACAAACTTGTGGTTTTAGAATGTAATACCTTGAACATTCCATGAAACATAATTCATATATTATGGGTGTCAAGAGACATATCCTCATATTTTAGGCCTTTAAAGGCATCATAATGATTCTATAAAAAATTCTTACCATTGGTATTTAAAAAATCATCTAATTTTGCTTGTTTCCTCACAACATATTCAACCTGATACTCTCCTACCTTTAAATCTTCACACCTTCTAGGAGGGTTTTAAGAGCATTTGGGTGAATCCCATTGACTAGGAAGTGGTAAAGACGTTGGATGTGAGTATAAAAAATCAGAAGAATTGGGTAGAGAAGCCCTGAAACCCTAAGATAAAACATTGGATGCAAGAGGGGTGTTGAAGGTCGTGGGTTTTTTATAACTTGTGGGGCTTCAACTTGAGAAGGATCTTTCTCAACAAGAGCATGGTCTTGTAGGCCATTAGCTATTAATGGATTTCCTCCTTTAGGATTTCATGCATTTGATTTTGTGGCCTTAATACAGTCATTCTTATTTCTTATCGTAGTCCAACCATCCTTAGCTGGCTTTTTCTAACTTTTGAAGAGAGCTTAGGAAGAGAGGATGAGTGGTTGGGTGAATTTTTATGGGATAACTGAAGGGGACAATCCCAAATTTTGTGGTCAATGCCTTGGTAATGAAAAAAAGTGTTTGACAAGCTGATATATAGGACTCGTTAGGAGTGTCTCGCATCTCCAACTTGGATTTCGATAAACTCTTTAAGGTCCTAAGAGAGGTGCACTTCTACACAAACCCACTTTTGTGGTCTAGTAGAGTAGAACCTATTTTACTCATGGTAAATAACCTAATCTATGGGGTAAGTGATATGGTGATTAAAATGCTAATAGGGGAGAAGGAGACTGTAAATTCTACCTAGACTGGGACCTTGAGAGTAGTATGCTCAGAGACTACAAAGTCCTATGTCAAGGGGGACATAATCATGAGCAAGTTACTAACATACCAATTGGTTGAGTTATGGAGGATACTTCTTGCATGGAAAGGGTTGGAAAAATTGAACAAAAAAAAGCCCTTGCATATTTTAGATGCTCACAAACTTTATGCCATGAGTAGCCTGGTGTGCTTGAACCTAGGACCTAAGCATACTTTTAGAGGGAATTTGACCCACAAAATATGATATCAAATAGAAAAGTTCTATCCATTGACAAGCAGAGTTAAATTTTGAAATGGGTAAAATAACATCAGGTTATGAAAAGTTACTTGTGGTAGAGCTTCATTACAAACTTCCTCAATGTCTTGTAGGGGGCCATTTCTTGACACTTTATCATTCTTCTCTATAGTTGAAACAAGCAGGAGAGAATGAGGAGAAGTAATTAATAGGTTATCCTTGCCCAAAGGTGAGAAACCATAAAAGGAAATAAATGCTAGCATTGTAAGAAACCTAACAAGGGCTGTGGTATGCAGATAAGCTGGAATGATAGAAAATCAAGGGTCGACTCTATGACATGCATGGAGGAAACCCTACTAGAGATTTTTCTCCCAACTTTAGTGTTTCTAACTTCATGCACATTGAATTTGACTTATAGTATTTTGGGAAAATTATTGTCTAGAATCTATAAATGAATGGGAATAAAATATAATTTTAAATTAGGTTCATTTAAAAAAATATGATCTAGAGTCTAAGGGGAGAGTGTTATGTAGGAAATGCAATATCATTGGTTGTATAATGTTAATTTTTGAGGTCTATGTAGATGTGGGTATTATAGTGAAAGTTGTCTTTAAGGTTTGACTAATGGATCATAATGCTTGGGTTTTTTAGTAATTGATCATGGGTATTTGACATCATCCACTAATCAGTCATTATGTATTTGACTATAGTTTTTGAGTTGTGGGGGGAAGAGCTGCATGGAATGCAGTTTTCATGTTGTCTGATTGATTGCATATGATTTTTGGATTTTTATAGCAATGGATCATGGAAACTTCTTGGAGTGAAAGGTTAAAGATGAATCAGGATTCCTTATTTTTTCTTTGATAAAGAGGGCTACATGTCATGCTCTGAAGTATTGAAAGGGTTTGTATATTTTTTAACCTTTTTGTTTACTATCCTGGTTAGGAAACACTTGAAGGATTTTGAGGCATCATATTGAAGTTGCTTATTTTGAATGTTTTGGGTTACCTTGGGTCTATATCACCCTTAAAATTTGAATGATGCTTTCCTTTTTTACCCAGAGTGCTAATGTGGGTGAAGGGTCTCAGTGTATCAAGATCGTGAACAACATTCACCTCAATCTAGATGCCACGGTTGAAGAAAATAAACACCATGGTGGCCTCCATGAAGGGGCAGATATTGTTTTATCCAAATAGAACAAGAAGGAGAGTCATAAACATAAGATCTATCCCATCTATAAGCTATGTTTACCTAGTTTCTATGAAGTTATTACTATTTTGGGTGTGGCTTGAAATTTGAAGTAGAATGATTGATTATGTGTGAGATTGTGAATGTGATGTTTCAATGGAGGGTTTAGCTTGAAGATCAAAGCCCAAAATCCTAGTTTTTTTGAGTCTCTATCATTCATAACTTTGATGCTTACCAAAGAGTTTTAAGGCACCCTCTCTAAGTGTCATGTTGATATAGAATTTTTAGGTCCCAATGGCCTTTTACCTAAGTTTATATATATATATCCTAAAACCCATATTAATTGAGTATACATTTCTTATAAATTTGATGGTTTAGGGGTGAGGATGAAGGCATTTTACCAAAATCTATGTTGTTTGAGCATATGTTAATGTGATTGTTATGTGGGTTTTGAGTTTACAGTGTTTTGATGCAGATAACTTATCCCAGTAGTCCAATTGATTTATTCTCCTGTCTCTTTTTATATTTGATGTCTCCTATGTCACATATTTTGACTTGTATTGATTGAATCTCTTTTACTAATAAATGTGATGTTTCAATGGAGTTTTGTCCTTATGATGGTTTGAAATCATGGAAAAATAATCCCAAAGCTCAAACATGATTTATATTTTAATGAATATCTAAATTTTTACTCTTCCTAAATGTGATGCTTGCTTTTAGTTTTAACCATGATTATTGGGACCTTATTTTGAAACCCTAAATTTGGTTTAGATTTTAATGTGAATGTTTAGTGTTTGGGTGAGATGATTTTGTTATTCTTCCTCCATCAAACTAGTATTTGTTGTTTGGAATGTGATTAGCAAGCTTGTCTCATGGAGGGGCTCCATGCAAGGTTCACTATATCCTCAACTTAATGAGGAAGAGCCTTAGGGACATGTTTTTATAATTTACGATAACACCTATCCATAATATTTATCGATTGCCTAGGGACATATTTTACTGTTTACTTTTAGAATCCCACACGATCCCCCTAGGTACCTTTGATTTTCAACCTCTAGAATCACCTGAAGGACTATGGTAGATTGATTGATACCTAATTTAAGTTTTATTTTCATCAATTTTCACATCAATATTCCTTATGTGATATTAATGGATCAAAGTGGATTCATGGGGTCTTAAAGTAAAGGGTGATGTTGGGTTCCCATCCTTTGCATTGGTGAATAAGGCTAACAAACAGGATCTTAGAGATGGGGATAAAGAGTGGAACAAGGTAAACACCACCATTATATGTTTTTTTTTTGCATCTATTCATATTTTAATGCTTTGTGTATGGCCTTACTACCCACCTAGTTGGGTAAATCGAACCCTCATTCTAGTAAATGAGAGGGTATTTCTTGAGATTATTTAATTCAGAGTTAGTGGGCTCTCTTGTCATTTGGCAACCATTATTTTTTCTTCATTTACTTTTGTCATATATTTTTATACATGATACAAAAATGGATTGTTATTTGATACTTAAGCTCATTACTCCACTAGGTAGCTAATGTGTAATTGTGAGTATTTGACAACTATGAAGGGAATTGAGAAGTTATATGAAACACTCAAATACAAAGCTTCCATACTTAATTTTTTTCAAGTGTTACTTCAATCTTATTTTATGAATATTTATAAATATGTGATTATGAAGTGTCATGAAATAAAAATATATTTTTATTCTTCACAAATTTATAATTAAGAAGTGCTATGAAATAAATGAAAGATCCTTTGAATAACGAAATGTTATATATCATATCCATTGAATAACAAAATGTTAAATCTATATATTATAAAAAATAAAATTGAATCTTAAATTTAAAAAAATGAGAGGGGGATGACTCTCAAAATGTTAAATCTACACATTATAAAAAATAAAATTGACTTTTCAGTTTAAAAAAATTGAGAGGAGGATGACTTTCACCTTTATGAAGATTAGACTTTATGTATTATCAAAGCCATGTGCTAATAAGCATTTAGATCAAATTAAAATCATGTTTAGATCAAAATAAAAGCTCTAACATTTTTACTATTTTTTTTTTTTGAGAATTTCAATTAAGTCATAAGAGTAAATATTTTTATATTCACCTCCCCTATATATATTCTAGAGTGTTGAATCACCAAGGTCATAATTTAACCTCGATTTGATATGTAAATTCAATCATCCTATTGATAGATCTAAAAAAGTAGAGCATTGTAATTTTTTGAGATAAATAATAAGTTATATATAAAATATATGTACATTTATTTTTGAATTTTTATATAGAATAAAAATTGTATTTTATCCTTTCATTATGTTATAGGAGTATATTACTAAATTATTTAATCTAAAAAGAAATGCCAAAGCAATTATATTGGCCATTTTGAGGGAGGGACTTGCATGATAATAATGATAGGAATTTATGAATATCACTTAAGATTATTTTTCCTTGTTTATAGACATAATCAGGTAGGATCACACCTCTTTATCTTAATTTGGTTAGTTTAGTTTAATAAATAATTACAACTAATAAATGAAAAATTAAAATGAAAAAAGTAGTTTTTTTTAAAAGAGCCACAAAATGTTAAGTAAATATTTTCAATTGAAAATTGTAAGATCCTAATATAATTAGGAAACTTTTGAAGTATAAACTTATTAAAGATAATAATTATCTTTAGCTTCAAAATATTTTTTAATATATATTCTTTAGTCCCATGTATTTTATTAAATGTCAAATATTGATTAAAGTCTTATGTTCTCTATTGAAAATTGAAAATTATTCACCTGTATTATGTTTGATAATGGTTGGAGAATTTTCTTGCCCTTCTACAATGTATGTTTTTTTCAATT
This sequence comes from Torreya grandis, assembly GCA_037957365.1. NCBI lineage: Eukaryota > Viridiplantae > Streptophyta > Pinopsida > Cupressales > Taxaceae > Torreya > Torreya grandis. The sequence continues at coordinate 495,747 of JARHVA010008367.1, read as the reverse complement.
CTTACAAAAATACCTTAGAGGACATAAAAATTATACTAGTGGATATTTCATTTTCCCACAACTAATCAAATTAGTCATTGTTCTGCTCGTTACATCGAGTATCACAAGTATGGGATTTGATATTCTCATTTTTCATTATATGAATGAGATTTTTTTAGCATTACATTTTTTGGCTCTATTTGATATGTGCTCTATGATTTAATCTTTAAATACCATATTAAAGATTAATTACATATTCTCAATGCAAGTGTGAAGCTTAAAAAGGTGAAAGTGCTAGTGAATGTGATAAATATGCCAAGTATTATTGTTCTCTTTGTCTTGAGGAATGGGTAAGCATATGATCTGCACTTGTCCTTTCAAACCTATTGTTTCAATGGCTTCATCATGCCTTTGATATTCAAATTATCCATTTTAACTATTGAAAATGCATTCTCCTTATACTTTGATATTTGGATCTTTAATGGGGCTTACTTTGTTAAAATTTATTTTGGCTTCTTAGCTCCCTGTGGAAGTGAACATGTTGATTTCATATCCATTTTTTTAATTCAATTTTAATTACCTTAGCCTTTTGTTGATAGACTTATAAATGTATATTTCTTTCTTGATACCGTAATGTAGTAATTCTCTCTTATGATACTATGGATTTTTATTTTAACATTTTACTATTTCTCCATTTATGATAGTAACCATTTAATGGCTCCGTAGTGAGAAGATTGACTATGGAATACCTTGTCTATATGGTGTGGTAACTGTAGAGAAGACCCATTCTACTATGTCGTATATGTATTTAATATGTTAGTGAAAATTCAAGTGTAAGAGAACTAATTTGTCCTAAGAATCAGAAGTATCATTAAACAAGTGTCTCATTTGAAGGTGATGAAGTAAATGTCATGATTTGACAAAATTCAAACTTATTGAATGCACATTTCTTGATGTATATGATTAGTAAATTTTTTTATGCATCATTTTATTTATTGTAATTTTAGACCTTATTTTTTTCTTATCTCTTTCCCAGCTAAAGCAGTAAGTATGAATCATTCTAAACCTAGAAAAATTGAAACCTACTTAGAAGGAATCATGTGAAGTTAAACTTGGATGGGGAGGCTAACTATGGTCTCGCATGAGTTGGATGCCTATGGAGAGTTAATAGTAATAACTTGTCACCATTTTATTCTAGTATCCTTGAGGCAACCAATAATGATGCTAAAGTAAAGGGCATTAGTTAAGGCATAGTCAGTAGCTCTACATAAGAACTTACGAGACATAGAAGTGGAAAAAGGTTTTATTTTGATTATAAATGTAAGGCAAACCTAGTTTATCTCATGTAAATTTTCGAGACTCATCATAGAGGTGGTATTATTTAGTGTAACGACATAGAGTCATAGGCTACTTGGATAATGGAGCTGTAGCCTTGGAATCTAGGGTCTTAAGGGAATTGATCATGGTCACATGATGTCTTAAAATGACCTTGTCACCTTAGTAGTTAAATACTCCCTAAAATATATTGAATATGTGTGTAGATTAATTGGAATACACATTCAAAAAATATGAAATTGTTCAAGTGCCTTTTTGGCCTAGATTCCTCTACAAAGATTAATCAAAATTGTATCGTGGAGAGGAGTTTAACACCTTAAAATTTAATTTGACTGCTTTATATTTTTTCAGGTAATCTTTCTATGATGATTTATAAAAACACGATTAAACTGATGTCTTGTTTTCTCTAAATATCCTTGGAAAATGATAGTGTTGTTTCATTAGAGGGTTTATGAAAAGTCATACGAAATTGTATCAAGTGATAAAGTTAATAAAGCCAAATGTTAAATGGCATGCATTAAGGATATGATATGATTCATCTCATCTTTCTCATATTTGCATAAACATAAGATAATTAGAGAATCTAAGAATAAATCCAAATGCTAAATGGCATGAAAGAAGGATATGATATGATTTGTCTCATCTTTCTCAAACCTACACAAACACAAGATAAGTTAAGACTCCTCTTTTATGCATATTGCATTAGGAAAGGATATTAGTTTTGATTGTTTATCATTTGAAAACAACAATTTTTCAATCTTAAATACCCCTAGATAATTATTTAGATTTTATCTATTTACTTCTTTGATGAGATGCACCCCTTCTTTATAGATTATTCCCCTAATTTTTTAGCTCTACCCAAATGTGTATTTATTAAAAATCAAGGAAGGAAATTAGAAGGGAATATTGGAAGTGAAAATAATAAGAGAGGTTTGGGGTGAATCATTTTCCTTAAAACATTCATTCAATTTCACTTATCATCCATGAAGCATTTTTTCACATACATACATTAACTAGTGCATAAATAAGCATCTACAAAGCATACACCATAAGAACATATGAGATATGTGGAAAACCATATTGGAGTATAATTACACTAAAATAAAACTTGGAATAAATTATTATAATAAATTAATCAATATATATTTAGGCACCAACCCCATAAGGAACACCAACCCCTCACTAGTCAAACACCAACTCAAGTAGTCCTTAAACAAACACCAACTTGTAAGGAGGCAACAACCCCCAAGATAACTCAACACCAAATAAACTACATAGAAACTATGATCACCTTTTAACACCTATTTCCTGAACAAATAATGATTATTACCTATTTTTTATCTTTACACTTTTATATCTCTCTCAAATAGCCTATTAGGCTTCTTCGCTCAACTAGCCCTTTTCTTGGTAGAATTAGGTCATATGACCTTGATCATCACCTGTAGAATCACTATTATAACATAATTACATATTCACCACACATATATAATAGTATTAAATCCCTCTACCTAGTTTCAAAACTTTTATGTCATTTGCTCATATCCTTAATATTCTAACTAGTCAAATTAGGCATATTAGACCTTCTTTTTATACTTGAATCTTTGTTCTCACCCACCTTGGTCAGACATAAACCTAAAAATAATTGTATCACCATTTTAATATATCAAAAAACATGTTTCACAATTAAAACAACCATTATATAGGTTGGTCATTACCCATAAGTACCAAAACTGCCATTAGGCCTAATAGAGATTTAATGCAATTAGGCCTTCTCAAAGCACATGTTTCACCTTGGTCACCTTGGAATGACTTGATCCTCAAAAAAAATATGAAAAAAATCATAAAAAATTCAAATATATCTCTTATAATATCACCTTAGGTCCCCAACACCATTTAGCTCATTTCACTCCTTGAACCATACCATTAGGTCAACTCGCAATTAGCCCTTCTCACTACCAGAAAGTCTACCTTGAATATTTGAAGTATACATTCAAATTTGACACATAAAAAAATTAAAAAATCACATGGATATAACCTAAATTAACTCATGGTCATCACCAAGTCCATTATATTTCACCAAATAGGGTAAAATACTTTAAACAAACCATTTTCATATTCTCACTCAGAATTGCAAACAGGCTTCAAGAACTTAGTCAAGAACCTTTGAATTTTCACACCTTCATAGGAATTTATCATGAATAAAAATATATTCAAATTAAATTATGATACCTATATAAAAACTTTAGGTTTATTTTATTCTTTAATTTTAGACACACTAAATCAGGGACATTAATGTCACTGATACACAGAGAACTACCAATAGCTCCAAAAACATAGTCCTAGAAAACATCACTTAGAACACCTATGTGAATACTTTTATGAAATTAAAATGGGTTTTTATGATCCTTAAACATACTTATAACATATTGGAATAAATATATTACATGTTTCAATATCAATATTGGTCTTATAGACCAATCTCATTTCTTCACTCCACACAAACCTCACTATGTTAGACAGGTCACTTTGAGAGCAACTTTTTGCTTGTATATAATAATCATAAAATATTATATTATTCTTAAATTATAGACACACTAAATCATGTTGAATTAAAAAATGACCCCATTCATTTGGATCCATCTCTAATCCACTACAACCCATCCCTAATCTCATTCTCACTTTTGCTTAGTTTTCTCAGTGTCTTCCTCATTAGGAATTTTTAGAATAGGCAAAATTACATGACCAATTTAGAATATTTAAGGTCTAAAAACTACTTATAAACCATCATTTTCATAATATACAGGTCTAAATCTTCAACCTTCAGTAACTTTCATGCTTTGACCTAGTCAACCCTACCTTATACATAAAAAATTAGAGAAATAAGGGGTTTCTTGTAGCTTCCACTCACTCTCCAGATAAACCAATGGCACCTAGAGATACATGGGAGAGTTAAATACAACCTTAAATAATCATACTAGGTCAAATTAACCATTTTGAGCACATTCCAACAAGTTCTTCCATATCAGGTCATTATGAGATTTTTATGAGGGTTTAGGCTACCTTCCATTCTTAGAAGTTGCCCCAAAAGTGTAAGTTACATCAGAACAAATGTATGTTTATATTTTCATAAAATAGGATTTTTTATGTGTTGAAGGATTTCTAGGTGAGCTGGGCACTACTGGTGAGGAGTGGTGATAGTTTGTAAAATGATATTAGACACTCAAGGGCCTATATCATATACCAAACCTAGATTGGAGGCAATAAGTAGACTCACATGCCTTTCACCCATTGTGTGTGTGTGTGTGTGTGTTTGTGTGTGTGTGTGTGTGTGTGTGTGTGTGTGTGTGTGTGTGTGTGTGTGTGTGTGTGTGTGTGTGTGTGTGTGTGTGTGTGTGTGTGTGTGTGTGTGTGTGTGTGTGTGTGTGTGCGTGTGTGTGTGCGTGCGCGTGTGTGTAATTTTACATATAAGTTAAAAGATAACCTTAAATATAAAATTATTTTTCACCTTTAACCCAAAACAAATGGTGACTTGGAGAATTTCATTTGATTTCTTGATACTTATTTTACACTTCTTAGCATACCATTCATGTTTCATACTACTTATTCATAGTTTTAGAATCATGTGATACATAAAGTGAATATAAAAGTGGTCAAATAGAGTAATCATCCATCATCTTTGGCTATTAAATTCATTGTCTATTCAAATATCACACATAATGTGCATATCTACTATTCCTCTTTTATGGATCCCTCTCAGAGTGCTTGTAAAAGTTTGGAGAGAGTTCTCTAAACCTTCTTTTGGGGAAATAATCATATTCAGACATGTTTTTCTAGAGTGGCCTGGAGCACATGTTTGATGGATATGGAAGTAAGAGGTCTTGGTGTTCCTAATTCATATCTACAAGGTATTTTTCTAGTTAACTAGGTTATTCACTCGTTACAAGGAGATGAGGCCTGAGAGATTATTATTCGCTACATGATTTCCAAAGCACTTCTTAGTGGTAGTAAATTTTGGGGGCATACCCATTGGTTGAATTGGTTAGTTACTCCTATAACAGTTAAGATTGGAGGATTTCCCATGTTGAAACAAATATGGAAAGGTTAGGACAAAATAAAGTCTTGGCTTCCTTGGGACATGTAGAAGTGTGATTATCAACAACTTTCATTTCATTCTATTTAGTGGTCTCCACTTTTTATAATTATGAGGGTCCATTAGTGTGGGATAAATCTTGATGGAGTCTTTGATTTCTTCACAAAGGAATATTGAATGTAGAAGATTCTCAATCAACATAGTGGCTCATTTTTGGATTGGATTTCTTTTAGAACTAAATTCAAACTTATGGCCAATGCTAAGAGAACATAAGATGTCATTAGGAACAAAATGGAGGCATTGACTATCTCTAGAGCTAGAAAAGTTTGTTATTAGTCAGGCTTTGCATTGGTACAAGCTTCAATCATTTTTGTTAGTAAATCTAAATCAGTTTTGGGGTGTACATGATGATGCAACCACTTGGGGCAAATGTTTTTGACATCTCTAGCAGCATGTCACTCATCCAAAGGTTATTTTTTTGCTTGGTCACTCTTACATGAAGGGTTGCCTATTGGTTAAAGATTGTATCATTTGGGAATGAAGGATCAGAAATTCCCTGAGTAAAATGAATTAATTTCTTTTAGCATGTTTTTATGTCTTGTTCTATTGTTAAACAGATGTGACATTGGGTGGATTTGATTCTAGAGTTTACAAGTGTTGCTTGTTCTATGCATCACATTTTTATAAGGGATAATATTGTTGATACAATGTTAACTGTGATTTAACATCATCTAAGACTCCGTATTTTATTTGATATTTATAAAATTAGACTGCATTATCATTTTTGAACATAGATATCTGATGTTTCTATTAATTGTTTAGTGCAATTTAACATTCTTACCTCTATCAACTTGTAGGTATATATCTAGGTAGAGAAATACCCTATGGACTTTGTATATTATAATAATATTTTGAATCTTTTATAACTTCATGATATACTTGTAATATCTGATTCGTTTAGTGTTTTCTTGGTAACACCCTTCTTTAATAATATTTAGACTTTGATTTTTTATTTTAATATATTTTACTAGTGTTTTGGGGCCAACTCAAAACACTCACTCATCCTCCCAATCGCTCCCTTATTGACCCTCACCATCCTTCATGACTCCCTCATCATCTCTACTCAATCCCTCATCATCCTTCTTCATCCTTAATAACTCCATCTAATATTTTATGGTGGGCACAATAGCTTATTGCTTGTGTTGGATTAGATTATTTTTTAATTCCAAATTTTAGTTACTCAAATAAGACCCAAATAAACTCTTATTTCACTCATCCTCTTTCACTCAAATAAGGAACTTAAAGATATCATCTAATTGTCTAATGGGATTCAAATATCTTTATAGTGATCCATTCCCTGATCATGGAGTGTATCTAGAGCCCAAGACTAGAATAAATAGGCAAAATTTTGAGAAAAGGGTAGGATGAAATTTTATTACTTACACACACACACACACACACACACACACACACACACACACACACACACACACACACACACACACACACACACACACACACACACACACATTAGGATTTAGGCATCTAAGAATCCCAATACCATAGTTAAGAATCCTAATTTATATCTATACATGTAGGGGCAATTGAATACTCATTTATAATTCCAACCCCAACCTTTTAGTTGAAAATATATCCATAGTGATGTCAAGAAGGATCTTCTTTAATTCAATCTTCTCAAATAGGTCTGTAACTTTTACAGGACTATTACTTTGGACCTTGGAAAAGATAAATTTCAATTTTGAATCTTATTTTATTGACTCAACCTACCCAAAAAAATCATGAAATACTTAAGGAAATGATATAGGGATTGTAAGGGTTATTTTTCATAAGCTCAATAACCACTTAGATCACTTAATGACCAAGAAACTCAACTTAATCCTAATTCTACTACAAGATTATGCAAACCTTTTATGTATTAAGAATAGTGTTATAGGTTTATATTCCTCTAAATAGTCCATTATATGATTTATTAAGATATTATATACCACCTATGATAGTGAGAAACCAATCTCTCTATTAGTTTCACAGGGGAGTAAACTAAAAAACAAGTCTTGATCTCTTTATGATTGTTCAAGATTAATTTTGAATATTGAAGGATATTTCCTTATTTCAATCAAAAAATGAATTATAATACTTTAATTAAGTGTTTACAATGATCATATAATGACAAAAAACCTTTATATGAAGTTTGGGATCCAAATACATAGTAAAATAATCAAAATCTCTCTTTTGGACCTTAAACCCCTTTCTAGGTCTAATCTACCTTCCTTGAAAGGATTATACTCAATTAAATCAAAAAATGGGTTCGATAATCTTATCAAGTGGTTTATAATTACCTCACAACAATTTAAAATCTTCTTAATAAGTTTGGAAACAAACAAAAAGGCAAAACCATCAAATTTTCTCTTTTCCAATCTCTCTCAGTGATTACCTACAAGTAATCTTGGACATGGTCAATTATAAAGGGATTATCAGAGTTATTTTAACCTTAAAAATAGTTATAAAACCTTATAAACCTCCTTAAGTAACTTCCCTCAAATTTTGACAATGTTTCACCCATTATAAATTGAGTTGTGAGGCTTTTTGTATCAAAAACCCTATTTTAGGGTTTCTCAAGAAACACAGAAGCTGAGAGTTTCTTAATGATGGTTCATAAAACCTAAAGTCTCTCTATCAATTATAACACATGTTTCATGGTATTAATGACCTTTTTCAACTTTTTTAATCCTTAAATAAATCTCACGCAAACTTCCACACATGCTACAAGTGACTGCAAGTACCAAAAAAATAGGACTTTAACTGTTTCAATATGAAAAACTTCAATCTAAGTGAAAAATCAATTCAATATTGAATGGATATTATTAATTCATACACAAAAAACATGAATACACTTGACTCAGGTGATAATAGACCTTTATTTACAAGATAATTACACTTCAACAGTATACTAACGCCTATTTTGAACTAGAAGATTGTCATTAGATGTTGTAGTCATGGAAACTTATCTTTTTTTATAATTTATAATGATATTGAACATCTCCTCATTGATATATTTTATGCATATCAGATATTTAGGTCTTCAATAATTATATAATGACTAATCTTTTATTGATATTCTCCTTCAACCACTGAAACTTGAGATATCAAAATGACTTATTATGGTTAGTCTTTTATTACATTTGCCTTTTTTGACTTTATAGGATGATTATAAATTGAAAAAGGTATATAATACTCCTTAAAAAGTTACAAACCCCTAATATAACTATGACAACTCATAATGATTTATAAATGATTACAAATAATGGAAGAAGTTTAAGTGCAAGATTGTATAGTGTCAAATCAAATATAAGAATTATATTTGGGACATAAGGAGTCAGTATTAAGTGAAAGCTTTTATATAAAGGGTGATAAACCTAATGAATAAGGTATAATATGATTTAACTTTATGTTGGCTACAAGAATTAAGTTTCAAACATGGATCAATGTTTTGATAGAGATTGTCACTAGAAAGGTAAAGTTGAGAAGGTAGTTTCAAATAGGTATTCAAGAATACACTAGTAGTCAAAGGGGATTGAATTAAAATAAATATAATACAAATAAAGGTTAAGACCTATAATAAATCTAAAATCCTTGAGAGAATATCATGTTTATTGTATATGCAAAGGTGGTGTACTTCAAAAGAATAAACCATGTTTATTGAGTAAGTAAAATAATTCAGAGTAAAATAACCTCATGTTAGTATAAGGAGTTAAATATGTGACATGAAACAAGAAATGAATGCTAAAATGACTAAAGGAGACCTATAAGAATGAGATGAGTAAACCTCTAAGAGTCATAATTACATCAAATGATGAGGGAGTGATTAGGGATGATGAGGGATGGTGATAGTCAATAACATAGTGATGAGGGAAGGGTTCAATGAAGGAGTGATTAGGGATGATGAGGAATGAGGAAAGAGTGATTAGGGATTATGAAACATGAGGAGGGAATTATTATGGATGATGAGAGATGATTATGGTCAATTAAAGAGTGATTATTAATGATAAGGGAGTTATTAGAGATGATGAGGGACATTAAAGGTCGATGAGGAGGGAATGATTAGGGATGATGAGAGATGATTATGGTCAATTAAAGAGTGATTATTAATGATGAGGGAGTGATTAGGGATGAAGAGGGATGAGGAAGGAGTGATTAGGGATGGTCAGGGATGAGGATTAAGCGATTAGGGATCATGAGTGATGAAAAGAGAGTGATTAGGTATTATGAGGGATGAAGAGGGAGTGATTAGGGATGATGAGGGTTGGTGAAGGTCAATGGAGGAGTGATTAGGGATGATAAGGGAGTGATTAGAGATGTATAGGGACAATGAAGGTCAATAAGGGAGTGATTAGGGATAATTATGAATTAGGAGAGAGTGATTAGGGGTGATGAGGGATGATTAGGAAGTTATTAGGGATGAAAGAGGGATGACTAGTTATACTTAACAATTTTTCAAAAGACTTAGTGTTTTAAAAACTAGACTCAAAATTCTACAATTCATGTTCTTATACCATTTTAAAATTTTGAGTGTAGCCATCTCCAATTATCTACAACAATTTAGATTTTTGAAATTTCAAGAAAATCATGTCCATTGGTAAGCCCTTTTTTGTCCCCCAACTTTGGGCACCCGCCCAGTGGGAATATATTCCATAATGGTGAGATTGTTCAATTATTATAAATCAATGAGATATTCCAAGAGCCATATTTTTTGTGAATAAGCAAGACTGGAGAGGAATACGGGCTAGTGTTGGGTTAAATAACTTTGACTTGTAGGAGATCTTAAACCATATTATCAATATTAGTTTTTTGAAGGAATGGATAATGGCATGTCTAAATGTTTGGTGGTGCATTGCATGTAAATAGTCAGATGCAATGGTATTCATGATGGTGAGGTGATAATCCAATTGGTTCCTCAAAATTTATTACATGTTTGACCAAAATATTTTTTAAGTATAATGTTTGGCTAGAATCAGTTGGTAGATCAGTTTGAAGAGAAAAAAATTAGTATATTATGTTGTGGGAACCCTTTTTATAAGTTTATCCATGTGATGAGCGTTGATTACACTAGTGGATTTGGGAAGAAGGCTTTTCAATGTATATTGGTATCCATTCTTATAGAAATGTATACATAACTCAGAAAAAGTCTCAAAGAATAGGTCTAAGAGTTCATAGACATTATGTGCCCAAAATAACATCACATCCACCCAAATACAAAGAAATAATGTCATTATTTAGGTTGTATAGTCTCCCACTAAAATGTGAACATTTTAACACTTTCCCTTGTAGGACAATGTTCCTCCTTTGGAAATCATCATCCCAAAACTAGAAAAAGGGTGAAAAAATTAGTCTGCATGCTTAGCTACCTGAAGGTTAATGAAGTTATGATTACCACCTAAGTCAATGAGAATGGTGAGGGGTTATTTATTGAAAAATCCTTTTATATGCATTATTTGTGTATTAGTTAACCCTACCAAGGCATGCATGAAAATGTTTGGATGTGAATTTAAGGGCTATGAATCATCATGCTCATACTATGGCTCATTCAAATGGGAATATGAGGTATCCTCCCGTGCATTTGTATCAGTTGGGGAATAAACATCAAGTAGATGAAATTTTTCCTGCTGCATATATGGCCCCTAGTCCATTTGTCATGACAATTGTAGCATAACCCCTTGTCACAACATGCGTACATTTTTACATCGATGAGATGTTTGATGGGTGTTGCATTGAGAGGGGATTGTGTGTTCAGATGTTATAATCAAGTTGGATCAGAGGGTGCACCTAATTGGAAATGTAATGTTGTGAGTGATTTTGTCTTCTATGAGCTTGGTTAAGCCCAAGAATTCCATCATTGTGTGAGGTTGGAATATTTTAACCTCATTTTGAAGCACATCCTTGAGTTCATTAATGAATCCAATTTTTTATAAATAATTAGAGAGGCCTTTAATCTGATTAGCAAGTTAATTAAACCTGATTTGATATTCCCAAATGGTACCAATTTTATAAAACTTAGTCAAGGCATCTATGAAATCATTGTAGGAACTAGGCCCAAAATGTACTAGTAAGAGATTATAAAAATCAATTGAATCGGTTTCCGGATTTGAATTATGATACCATTGGTATCATTTAGTAACTTTATTATATAATTGTAATGAACCAATAGGTACATTTTCTTCCCCCATAGTGGGTTGAAGGCTAAAATACTAATTGACATGGTAAATCTAGTTGGTGTGTTTAATAACATCAAATTTGGAAAAATCTAATTGAGGGCCATATAGTGTTTCTCTAGAGGAAGAACCATGATCAAATTGACAATCCCCATTAGTTTGGATTGATCGATTTTTAATAATAAGTGTGAGGATGCGATCATGAAGTTTAGATAGTTGGGATTTAAATTCGGTCTAGAGTTCAACAATGTCATGTGTAATGGTGTGGGTCCCAGTGTAACAACCATCTACCAAAGGGTCTAGAGGTTATGGAAAATTCTAAGTGAAGCTATATATTAAATTTATGGGCATGACAAGATAATCACAATGGTTTAATTTCCATGTAGGAGGAAAAAAATTGAAAAAAATTATTTTGAGCTATAAGAAAAAATATATTTTTTAATGGGAATTCATGATTTTTTTTGAAAATTTTAAAATACCCTTAAAATAATTAGTGCGGTGAGAAAATTAAAATCATGTATTCTACCTATGGGCACTAAAAATGTGTGTGTGTGTGTGTGTGTGTGTGTGTGTGTGTGTGTGTGTGCGTGTGTGTGCGTGTGCGTGCGTGTGTGCGTGCATGCATGCATGCGTGTGTACGTGCGTGCGTGTGTGCGTGTGTGTGTGTGTGTATGTACATGTTCATGTACATGTATAGGTACATACATACATATTACAATTACAGTAATATTGGTTGGCTATAGGGCCAAAACCATATCTAAATTTGGACTACAATATAATTAGTTGGAAGTATGACTAAAACTCGATCATAATATAAAAATAATTACACTATGATGGATTCACAATATGGCCAAAACTGGATCAAAATATAACATAATTCTAGTGCGATAATTTGGCAGTATGGCTTTAACCGAATTAGATTATAATAATTAAATTTTTAGTGCAATAAGTGGCATTATGGACAAACCAGATCAGAATTTCTATCTTATAAAAATTGATCTTAGATCGTTCAAATTACAAATAATAGTCAATATTGGAGCTTGACATTGATTATGCAGTACATCACTAACAACACAAGTTATTGTTCTAGATGTTACAACAGGAACATATGATGTATACACTAGGGTTTGGGGAGCTAACATATAAAATATCAATGCAGATGAGTATATTTTGAAATGCATCTCATAGTGATGATGGCCTCTTATAAAAAACAACTATAGATCTTGATACAAGTTAAAATTTTAAAACTCAGCTCATGTTAATGATTTGTTGTAAAACTCAACTCATAGTGATGGCATTCAAGGGTGAAATCTTAGTGCCACCAATCTGTTTCCACTTTTTGATCACCCAAATCTTGTACAAGTGAGGTGAGAGCATACAATGGATATAAATAAATAACCCTAAATTATTGAAGCTATGACAAAAAAATTGGTCCGTTAAATTTCTTTGATACCAAATAATAAGATCTTTCCCAAAATAAATTATAGCTACACTAAAAATATAATAAATTAAATAGAAATAATATAATTATATTTATTCAAAAGGATCAAAATTGTATTATAGTAGCATAATTGTAGAATTTATAGGCTTTTTGAGGGGGTAACCTCCATTGAGCATGCTTGATTAATTAAAATTCGTGGGTGATTTGTAACTAGTTTGGACCCTTATTTACACTAACTCAACACTAGCTTACTGCTACTCCACATAATGCAGGATTATTAAAATGAGCTCAATGGATGTCTTACAAAGCATATGCTTGTGTAACCTTTTATTAAGGAAAAGAAGTACAAATAATAGTTAGGACAAAGGGCAATAACAACAAAACTAGTGTTGATGTGGGACAAAGCCCATGAGAAAACAAGCCAACATGATAAATTTCAACCCCTATGGCTGGGATCATATAATATTTTAGAGATTCTTGTAGAAAATACATCTAGGTTGAAAAGTTTTAAAGGATGGATATTAAAATTTCTAGTGAATGGAAAACACTTAAAACATTATTTTCAAGTTACTCCATCTTAACACCTTTAATTTACCCCTAGTATATTTTTATCTAGTTTATTTTTGTGTCATTCTTTTCATTTCCATTTTTATGTTCTTTTGTTTTCTAGGATAGTTTAGTGTCTTAGTACAAGGGCTCCTTTCAAAAATGAATTTTCCCTCATCACATAAAACTCTATATGATGAATGAAACATTGATACTAGAAAAGATATGTGTTGTTCTCTAAATTGAGGTCAAGATGTCAATTTGATATTAATCAAATTAAAACAAAATATAATGAGATAAACTTAAGTAATTATTATGGAAAGTCATTTATTCCTTGAAATCCCATATATACATACATGCATACATACATGCATGCATGCATGCATACATACATATACATATACATATACACACTCACTTACACACACAGAACCCCCCCCCCCCCCCCCCCCCCCCCCCGGCCCGCCCACACACACACACACAAAGCAAGGTGAGATAATAATCATGTTATGTAATTTAATTGGAAAAATAATATATAAAGGTTAAGTCCAATCTAAGTTTAACAAAATAGTTCAAAACATCTTTAAAATACATTTATTAGTCTAGATATTATTTTCACAATCATATAAATAAATGACTCTAGTAAAATCTACTAGGGATATGAAAACTTGTTGGCAATAGGGCAATGCCTAGAATGAATTTGGGGTATCTCCATCTGGAATATCGATGTCTAGCTGGTCGTGGAGTTATGCCCAAGTAAATAGATAATATATCTATTTAATAAAATAAATAGACCTATGTTACTTCAGATAGAACTTACACCTACAAACCAAGGCAAAAGATCTCTCAATCTTGAATAAAAATAAAAATATATACCCTTACAAGATTTATCTTTCCTAAATATCACCCTTTCAAGTAATGTTTTGATAATAAATGACATCTACTTAAAATTTTCCTTTTTTTTTCATTACTAATTTTTATTCATTCTAACTTAAATGTGAAACTAAAGATTTTAACTTCTAGAAGTATTTCTCTAATGTGTTGCCATTTGTTGTCACCAACAAACCCAAGTTCTTTCCCAAAGTACTTTGGGCCACCAATTTTGAGCTCTAAGAATAATGACTATAACATGATTGAAGATATCTAAAATAATCACAAGCCAATCCTTAAAAAAACCGTTAGATTATTTTATTCTTAAAAAAATCAATTCTCATTGATTCAAAATTCCTATGCTCCCTATTGATGAAAGGAAGGAGGGGGAGGCAGGGTGGGGCAATGCCCTAAGGAACTTCTATTTAGAACTTAATCCCCCTCTATTCCCCTCTCCATTCCCATATACTTGGGGGAGGGAAAGGCAAGGCAAAGGATGGGGAGGAGGGGGTCAAAAGAACCTACTATGCTATGAGGCCCTTTGTCGAGCGAGTCCTATTTCTATGTAGATTGCATGAGTGGTACTAAATGGAGGAAAATTTTGAATACTAAATAAGGGGGTTGGATGGGTTTATTGCACATAAATTTAATTTCATCAGAGCATTAGTAATCAATTTCCCATTTTCATCAAAGCATTAATAATTAATTTCTCATCTTCATCATCTTGATTGACCATATGTGTTTTCTTTGGGCCTCCATTACCTTGACCTTTATGGATGTTTTCGTACACCTTTTGCTTTTTATTATGGGTCAGCTTTGCATTGTCACCATGAGAGTTGTGCATTCTGGTTCAAGTCTCAGGTTGGCAAAAAGCATACCAATAAAATCCAAGTTTATTAAAAATAAAATATTACATCCCTTTTAACATAATTTACACATTTAAAATAATTACAAATATATATATTAAAAAGAGTTTATATAATTTGGAATGTATAATTAATCATTAAAATAATAATAATAATAATAATTTAATATTCAAAACTTACATAAATTTCAAGATAATTTAATATATAAAAAATATATAGTTAATATTTACTTAAATATTTGAATAATTATAACCTGCATTACATATTTTAATAAGTATATACTATCGGAAAGTTATTTGTTTAAAAAAAAAAAAAACTATTTTATAAGCTTTAGACTAAAAATTTTATAAAGAAAATAAGCATGCAATATATTTAAGAACGAATTTGTAGTAATATTTGGGCAGTTTCTTTTGGACACGCACGCATGTTACAAAATATGTTTCCACATTATAACCTCACAACATTTTTGAAAACGCAGAGGCGGTGGTTCTTTAAAGCAGAAACTTCAACTATTCCAAGAGTGCCGGTAAGTGGTAAAACGCCTCTGCAACCCTTTCTTCGGTGCCTGTCACAAACATTGCTTTGAGTTTACATTTTGGCTCGAAGAACGTTTCAAAAGAAGACCAACGAGTCACCCTGAACGCATGTATGTGTACCACTTTCCCTACCGATTCACTCACCACAACACTGTCACTTTCCTCATTTTCTTCGGCGTACCACAAAAAAGGCCCTTCCAACCAATCTGCATTCGGACCATTTAAATAGTTCAGTCTAAAATTGGCCAATTGTGAAGACTCCTCCAACCGCACGACAAGAAGATCAGGGAAGTCGCAAGATTTTACAATTGGCTTCACAAAACGGACTACCTTTCCTCGTATCTTTATCATGCCTGGACATTCCTGCAAGTCGTATTGTTTTGTAAAAAATTCAGTCAGTAAACATGAAACATTTCCATAATAATAAAAACTTTGCATTTGTAATAGTGTTAATTACCTTCATGGACTGAACACACGGTTTAATTGCTGATATGGTGTCACATGTGAGCACTACGTATTTCAAAATTTCCACGTTCTCCAAACTATGTATAACTGGCACCTTCCAGCAGGTCTCTGGTCTCAACTCCTCCAGTGATCTACAGAATTCTAAACCTTCTATTTTCTCAACTTTCGGGCAATCTTTTATTTCAAATATTTTCAAGGAAGCCAAATCCGCAAAACTGGGGAGCTCATCTAGCTCCAGACAACTCCATATCAGCAGCTTGTTAAGGTTTACCAGACTGCCAATACCCCTAATGTGCTTCAGCATTTTGCAATGCCGTATTTCTAAAAGGCTGAGTGATGTTGGCGGCGTTCCAATCTCCATTAACTGGGAATTTCCCCAAAGACGCAGATTTTGAAGGCTGGGAAAGCATTCTTCGGAATTTGATGCCTTGGAAGCTTGCGTGGTTGGAGGCAACCGCACAGGGAAGCGCCTTACATAGTCAGGTAAATCTTCTAAATTATCACTACCAAAAATGTTAAGAGTGGTCAAGGAAGACAATTGTGCAAGCGTTGTTGGAAAGCTTGTGCCGCACATGTTACTCCCAATATAAAGAGTGCTCAAGGAGGACAAATTTCCCAGAGAAGATGGAAAGCTTGTCAACAACGTTTCCAATGTGCACACTTGCCCAATGTCAGTTGTTAAATCCACACAACTAAATAGACGCAGCTCTTTCAAGGTCCCCTGATTTGTGATTTGACGAGGCAACTCTTTCATTTCCCAGCAATCCTGTAGGTTCAAATACTGGAGCTTCCTCATGTTTTCCATCATATCTGATCTAAATTTGAGTCTAATGCAATTTTGTAAATTGAGATATTCTAGATCTATCAAATGCTTAAAAGAATCTGGCAACATCCTCAAGTCCGAGCAATGGCTCAGATCTATGTGTCTTAGCTTTCTTAAGGCCCCTAAACCAGCAGGTAGTGAAGTTAGCATTTCACAAAATGACAATCCCAGATATTCTAGATGTATCAGCTGCTTAAAAGAATCTGGCAACATCCTCAACTCCGAGCAATGGCTCAGATCTATATGTCTTAGGTTTCTTAAATCCCCCAAACCAACAGGTAGTGAAAATAGCATTTTACAATATGATAATACTAGATATTCCAGCTGTATCAGCTGACTAAAAGATTCTGGAAACTCCTGCAACTGCTCACTAAATCTCAAATCTATATGCTTCAAATTTATTAAATCCCCGAAATCTTCAGGTAGAGAAGATAGCATTTTAAAATTATGTAACTCCAAGTGCTCCAGTGATTTAAGCCCAGAAAACTCTTTTGGGAGACTGCTACAATGACCGGCACCGTGTATATTTATCTTTCTCAACTGCTTAAGACGGCCTATTGAACTTGGAAACTTTTGGATATTACTGCTACCAATTGTCAGCTCTCTCAACTCCAAAGGAGGCTGCAGGAAACCAATTTTCATTTCAATTTAATTTCATTAAAAAAGCATGAAGCATTCACACTTTTGAAAATTTTCTTTTTAGATCGCAACAAAGAATAATACTTACATCCACTTTGTCCTCCCACAATTCTTTCATCTTATGAGTATGAACAAGCTCTAAAACTCTTAAATTTCTTAATGAGAGCCATGATGGAAGATTTCTTAGCTGCTCACATAATACCCAGCGAAGACACACAAGGTCCTCTAGTATTGAGGCTATTTCTTCAGTCAACTGATTTGAATGAACATGAAGAATTTGTAGTCCAAGTGAGAATCTAAGCCGCTTAAACACTTTTCTCGAATTTCCTACAAACTGCTCCAAGCAGTTTTGCAAACTGTCCGTGGCTGTAATTCCCCTAATCAGCATACTTCCCTGAATGTAAAAATCCACAATATTAAACAGTTCAAATCAGTTGAACTAAGACAAACAAACTTTTCAAATTTAACGTTTCCTATGTCTTCTCATATCAGTGATTAAACACAACAGCCAATTTGGAAAAGGCGACCTCCATCCATCTAATTATTTTCACCTATCTAAAGTTGGAGATGCGCCATTTCAAAATGGGATGGTGCGAATATTAATCTCACCTGAGAATATTTCTTCATGTTGTGACTCTGCTCTGGATGCCAAAACCGATAAGGTGAATGTGTAGCCGCAATTTCTCTTCCCATATCCCGCAGGTGATCATGCATTCCTATACAGTTATCTTCATCCAGCTCCACAAGACACTTATTGGCAAGTGTTTCCAAACCATGGAGACCACTCCAACCCGATCCATCCCACACTGCAATGGCCCGACTTTTCTGTTCTCCAATGAAGAAGCAAGCGACATCCAAGAAAATCTCACGTTCTTCATCATCTAGGGCGTTGTAGCTTACTTGTAGCGTTTGTTTGATGTCGGCAGGCAATATCTTAGAAATTTTGTTTAATTGAGATTCCCAGTACTCAGATTTTTTGCCGTATAACTGTCCTCCAAATACCTTCAATGATAAAGGCAATCCCTTGCAAGCAGTTAAAAACTTCTCAACCAAAACTTCAAATCCATCAAGTGGAGAGGGTCGCAAGAACGCATGCCAGCAGAAAAGCTGCTCGGCGTGTGGGGGATTCAGTCTCGGCATTTTAAAAATGCAAGAGACGCCCCATGATGCAAGGACGTCTAATTCACGGGATGTGACAACGACCAGACTCTCCGATCCGAGGTTAGTTGTATGTGGCAATAAAGCATCTATTTGGTCTATGTGATCCACATCATCCAAAATGATGAGAACACGAAGAGAACTCAAACGATTTGCAAGAATTCCTTTGCCTTCATCTACATTGTCAATTGACAAATGTTTAAAACCTAGGTCAGCAAGAAGCTTTTTCTGCTTATCAGGCAGAGCATTTTTGGATGCTGCATCTCGCACTTGGAAAACAAAACTGCTTGCATTAAACGATGAGGATTTCCTATTGAACAGCTCTTTGGCCAATGTGGTTTTACCACTCCCTCCCATGCCGACGATCCCCACGATTTTTACATTCTGCTGACTCTGGACAGATTCAAGTGCAGCTGTCTCAAAATGTTGTACTAACTCATCCAATCCAACTGGATGTTTGACTACCTCTAATGGAACTCTTTTCATAACTCCCAGAATACGATTCACTATAGTCTTTAACAATTCTCCCTCGTCCCTAAACATTTCAACAACAGAATAGAAACCAAAAAAATAAAATAAAAATTATTCCACCGTAGTAATTATTAGGAAGGCGGAAATACATAAGATGAAAGCGGCAAATGCGAAAACAGGGTACTTAATACTTACACATTAGCATTAACCAAATAACCGTCATTATAAGAAACGAGATGGAGTGCTTCTTTCCAACCTTCAAGCTTTTCTGGTGTGTATCTACCCTTCTTTTCATGCTCTGAAAATGCAGGGGCATATATTCCTTTCCCTTGAGCCACCCATCTGAGATCATCATGCTGAACATAATAGAAAATGGGAATGATTTTAGTGCCAGTTTTGAGCATGAAAGATAGCTCAGCCAAACACCAGGGAGATTGGGCATAGTTTGGGGAAAAAATTGCAATGTGATGGGCGGCACAATCCATCACTTGCTGTATTTCGAGGGGTATAACGTCCCCCAGCTCAAGCTCTTCCACATCCAGAAAAGCCCGCAATCGCAAGAGATCAAGTGTATGGTAGATGGTGCTTGCAAGCTTGTGTTTGACATCGCATCCCCTATGGTTAATAAATACATCATAGGGCAGCTTATTTGATCCAGATGTAGATGTAGAGGCAAAGGATGGCGCAAGTTGGTCAAAAGCGTTTTCAGACGCAGCCTGATCTTGCCTGGCTGTGGAAGTGGAAGCCATTTCAATTGAATTGAACTGAACTTAACGGCAAAGATAAAGAAAGAAGAGGGAGATGAAGGGTTTGAAGGCAAGGGTAAAGAAACGCGCAGAAATAGAAAATGCAAATTCGTGTGTAGGAAGACAGATGGAATGGTCTTACTACATGACGTGACAACCCAAACGATAAAAGAGAATGGAATTTGCTTGAGTTCCGTCTGCTTTCGGTTTCACCTGCTTTTTGACGAGAGTGTCTTTTACTTAATAATCCAAGATAGTGGAAGACACACATAATGGAATCGTGTTCATAATATTTATGTTCTTTTAACTCGAGAAATGAATTTTCTTTATAAAATTTTTATGCTTTTCGTGTAAGGCACATACAATGGAATTTGTTCATAAGATTTATGCTTTCTCTCCATTCTCACTCTACTCTTTTCTTTTCTTTTCTTTTAGATAGAGATTGGGTTTGTGCTTATCTCGGTAGTTTATTTTTTATTTTTTAAAGTTGATACACTTAATTAATTATAAAATAGAAAATAATGTTTTTAAAAATAGTAAATAGTGTTTTTTTTAAAGATTGTATATAAAATGTAAAATAATATTAATTAAAAGTAAAATGAATTACATATAAATAATATTATATTGATAATCATTTATAAATTTTAATTTAAGTATATGTTAAAATTATTTGTATTATTTTTATATAATTATCTTTATTGTAAGTGTATGGTACAAATAGTATAATTAAATAATAAAATATATAATTATTTTATTGATTGTATTTATTATTATGTAAATATTGTATATTAAAATATATCTTTCTCAAATTAAGAGTTATAAAAATATGTAAAATTAAGTCCAAATATTTGTGTAATTGAATGTATGAAGTTGAACAAGTGTTGTTAAGTTGTTTATAAATATCTTGTTGCAATTCTCTCCATGAATCTACAATTTATCAAACCTATGTGAAATAAGGCAATGTCAAAACTGTATGAACAGTGCTAGTTAGGGCTTACAATTTGCGAAACAAGTCTCTAACTTCATTCACTTGCTTGAGACTTGTCATTTGGTGCCTCAGAATTGTGTGCTTCGACGTCTAAATCTATTAAATGAGTAAATCCTAAAAAAATAAATTTGGAGAAGGATTTGTTTGGGGAATTTCATATTCTGGATTTGTATTTGTCCTTATTTTGTTAGATGCCTCAAAGTATTCATGGGATTGTAGAGTAACAATGCAAACTAAATGAATATGTTAAGCATGTACTCAATAGGTACTAGATATTGATTAGATGAAAAATGAACTTGGTCACTTTTCTATTTCTAGATGAAAAATTAAAATTTTATTAAAATTGGCACAAATAACTGACATCAAACAACTAGAAATGGAAAAGACATAAAAGGAAAATAGGTTGACGTGATTTTAAAGGTTTCTAGGAAACTATGATTTAAACGGATGGAGGGTCCTAAAATTTAGTAGAGGATCATGTGAACATTCCTACTTATGGACTAGGATGAAAAAGATGGATGTGAAGGTTGTACAAAGATGTGTAAAGGTTCTTTAAAACTCTAAATGTTTTCATTATAGTTCAATAACATCAAATTTGGATCGTCCATGCTTACACATATAAATGTATATAAAAAATGTCAAAAAAATGAGAAATATAGATCAAGTAGCCATTTATTTAAAAACAAATCCACTTTGAAGTATGTGTTTAGTAAAAAAATAGGTACTTTGGTTATACACCTCAAAGTAGAAAAATTAAAAAGAATACACCTTATTTCATAAATTTAAGTCTTTGAATACTAGGATGTTAAGTCTTGGAACCTACAAAAATACACTTATCTTTCCTATAAAAACATGGGTGAGTAGTAAAAGTAAAAAATTTAAATAAAAAGTTAGTTGTTAGTGAGATACCACCTTTGTCCTTGGTATACATTGGAAGTTATGTAGGTTCTTCATGTCGTCGAAGGAAGTATAATGTTAGGAACCTGTGTCCTACACTTCTCTTTGATTTATTAGTATATTAGTTGTTATGGACACATATGTTTTATAAGTCTTCCCTTGAGTATATTTGAATTATCCCACATACATGGAAAGTAGTAGTTGTTAGAATAGATTTAGTATTTAAACAAGTGTTGGAGCCCCATGAAGGCATCCACAAATATTATTGTATTGAACTTGCTTAAAGGAGGTTGCCATCTCTAAGTGACTTGTGATCTAAAGGTTATTTTAGTTTATTTTTCAAAGTTCATTTAATTATTCATTTATTTTTTGTAGTTCATAAATCTATGCAGTAGGATCCTCTCATATGGTATCATAGCACATTCTTGGCATGCAGGTATATTTTGGAGATTTTTTTCTATAGTGGCTTCACCGGAGCTGCACTATTTATAAAAATATTTTTTATTGCCTCTATTTTACACATATTCATTACAGGTTTGGAACCCCTCCTTATAACTATGGAAAGTATTTGGGATAATCCCTAAAATGTATTATGAGGAGTACCATAAAAAAACATGAAGTAGATGGCCCATTGAGAGAACCTACCAGTGAAAAGGGAAATTGCTCTATCCTAATTGACTAGTTTTCACCTGTGAGATAAACCAAGAGCTGTCACTTAGACATAAATCTATGGATAGAACTTTTTTGGAGAGCAGTACTCATTTAGATAGCATTGGTGGCCAGAGAGACTCCTTAAAATCCTTAGGTAGCCAAACAGACATGGGGCCAATATCCAACATAACAATTTCAAAAAACTAATAGTAAAGTGATCACAATTGAGAATAATTCGTAACCACACACTTGCAAATAGGCTTTTGGTAGGAGCAACCAAGCAACAATCATTTTTCCAAAAATAAAAACACTATTTATGGTAGCCACCTGTGCAAGCAAAAACATCATGGAGGAAGAATTTGTAACATTCAAATTTTAGGTCACTGAGTTAATTGATATGATGTGTGGACTAAATCAATAAAATATCCTTTTGATCACCAAATTATAGAAGGATTCTTCTTCAGAAAATAGTTTCTCTTCTCCCTACACATCATGTGAGGCTAAGATAGAATTTACAAGGTTCAATGGTACAGATCCTACATGATGGATATATTGAGACAAACAATTCTTCAACCTTCACAATACTTATTCTATCAACAAAGTCCCAATTACTTCTTTCTATTTGGAATAAGAAGCACTCTAATGGTATTATTAGTATCTCAAGTTGAATGATGAAACCGATTGAAAAAGCTTTGCATCCTTAATTATGGGCAAGTTTGGTCCCTCGACATTTGAGAACTTTAAAAGAGCTCTCACCAAACTCTATAAATAGGCACCATTCATTATTATCAAAATGACTTTGGAAATTGGCTAATCACACTAAAGGGTTATTAGATGACTTCTTCAAGAGTTGTTTTATTAGTGTACTTAAAGAGCTAATCCACTTGGAGATAAAAAAAATTTCATCCTAACAACATGATAGATGCCTTGGATTTGCTAAGTTAGCAGAAGATAAACTCTCAATGTAGCATTGACATCCCACTTTCCCACTTGTAAAGAACACAACAAACCAATGGCCAACCACAACCATGCCAACCAAGTGATTTATTAAAATAGAGATGTGGAATCATAAAGAGAAAGGATTATGTTATAATTGTGATGAAAAATGGGTCAAGGGTCACATGTGTGTCACACAAAATCTTTATTTTCTAGATGTGGAATCACCACTAGATCAAGATAATGAGCCCAATATATACGAATTCTAGGATGTTCAAGTAGAACAAAGCCCTTTAGAGGACTCAATGGTTCAAGAGACTCAACCTAAGATCTCTCTACATGCACTAGTAGGTGTTACCACCCATAAAACCATGAAGGTCAAGGGATTATTTTAAAATATCCCTCTCACAATCCTTATTGACTCTAACAACACTCAAAATTTCATTGATCCTTGCATTGCTAGCAGGTATACTAATTTTTACACCCTTGTTCTAGCTTAGAAGTCATGATTATTAATAGGGGAACATTGCCATGTAAATGAAAGTGTTGCAATGTGTATATCATGATAGAAATTACACTATTCACTCATATATGTTTGCCCTACACTTAAGATGATGTGATCTGGTCTTAGGGGCACTGTGGATCCACACATTGGAACCTATTCTATGAGACTTCTCTAAGATTTGGATGTAGTTCATTGATAGTGACCAGAAGCACACCTTAAAAGGGTTATTACCTAGATATGCTCACATCATCAATTCCCATCGCATGGGAAATATTCTGAAGAAAGGCTCACATGGGGTCATTGCCTAGTTGAATTCCATCCAAATCTAACTCCACACTAATACTAACTATTGTGATGATTTATAATCCATCCTCGACAAGCATGCAACCATTTTTATAGAGCCAATGGGTTTTCCCCCTTCACACCCTAAATATAATCATATTTTACTCCTTCCAATAAGCATCCCACCCAACATTCAGCCATACAACTATCCCCATCTATAAGATACTAATATTGAATAGCTAGTATGGGAACTCCTCAAGTTTGGAGTTATTATCCTCAACACCAACCCATACTCCTCCACAGTGCTTATTATCCATAAAAAAGATTGATCATGGATCCTTTGCATTGAATTTTGTGCCCTTAACCACCTCACTATCAAAGATAAATTCCTAATTTATATCATCAATGTGCTTCTTAATGAGCTTCATGTGGTAAATTTTTTCTCCAAATTGGATCTTCATTCAGGCTATCATCAGATCCACATGTATGCTGATGGCATTCCAAAGATAACCTTCTAAACTAGTTATAGTCATTATGAATTCTTAGTCATCCCATTTGGACTTATAAATTCCATTTTAACATTTTAGGCACTAATGAATAAAATATTTTAGCATTTTATTCGTCAAATGTTTTTGGTTTTATTTGATGATATTTTGATCTACATCCACACATATGCCAAACATCTCCAACATCTTGAAAAGGCATTAAAACTTCTATTAGAAAATCAATTATGTGCCTAGAAGTCCAAGTGTTCTTTAGGTCAAGAGTAAGCTGAGTATTTAGGGTAAATTATTTCAGTCGATGGCGTCTACATGGATCTAGAAAAAACTAGTGCCATACAACATTGGTCTCGACTAACAACCCTTAAAAGACTTCATGGATTCCTAGGCTCTACATGATACTACCACAAACACATTAAGGATTATGGAAAGATTGCAGCTCCCTTAACTTCCTTATTTAATAAGGATGCATTCACATGGGATGTTATAGTTGACTAGGCCTTTGTGGCACTCAAATAGGCTATGTGTAACACACTAGTTTTGGCATGTTAGACTTCACCAAAAAAATCACCATTGAAAGTGATGTTTATGGTAACGGTTCAGGTGTTGTTCTTCTCCAAGAGAGTTATCCCATTACTTTCACTAGCAAATTCCTTTCTGGACAAAATTTGGATTTGTCTACATACAAAAAGGAAATGATGGAAATTCTACATGGAGTAAAAAAATGGTGGCCATACTTACATGGGAATTATTTATTCATTAAAACCAATCACCAGAGTTTGAAATATTTCCTAAAATAATGGGTATCATCACTAACACAACTAAAATGGGGGTCAGCAAACTCATGGGATATGATTATGAGATTACTTATAATAAGGGTGAGTACAATGTCATGGTGGATGATCTCTCATGCACATTCAAGGATTAGACTTCCCTTTATACCATCTTCATGCCCATTATAAACTACATGAAATATGTACCCTAAGGTTATGCAAATGATCCCTCCTTATACCACCTCATTCAACAATTGGCCACTAACCTTATGTAGTACCACATTATTCATGGGATGGTGTTTTTTTGTGATACAAGGGTCATTTGGTGATTCCCCATAACAAAAAACTCCATCAGGTCATAATCTATAAAATCCATACTTATTTATTATCAAGGCACTCAATATTTATCAAAACATAAGAGCGGGCACATGAAAACTTCTTTTAGAAGGGGATGATAAAGGAAATTAAAAATATGGTGGATGAATGTGATACGCAAAAACATAACAAAGGTAAAATAATAGTGATTATTGGTTTTCTCGAGCCCTTTCCCATTCCTACTAGGATTTTCACTAATATTTATATGGATTTCATTGAGGGTCTCCTTAAATCTAGAGGAAAATAGTGATCTTTGTCATGGTAGACCACCTCTCTAAATATTATCATTTTTATGCCTTAAGCCATCCCTATACAACCTCCATAGTTGCACATTTTTTCTTGGATCATATCTTCTATCTTCATGGCATCCTTTCTTTAATCATCTCCAATTTTGATGTAACTTTGACTAGCCATTTTTGGATGGAGCTATTCTGATGCACAAACACATAACTAAAGATGAGCTCTAGGTATCACCCCCAAACAGATGGCCAAAACTAAATTGTCAACGGAAGATTTGAAACATTCCTTTGTTGATTTTAAACAAAAAAAATAGTGGGACAAATGGCTTCTCCTCACAAAATGGTGGTACAATATCTCCTATCACACTTGTACTAAAATAACTCCATATGAAGTGATTTATGGTCAAGCACCCCAGACACTTCTCCCATATACCCTTGACAGTTGACCAATTCATGTGGTTGATACTACTCTCTGACATCAAGACCAAATTCTTAACAACCTACAAGGTAATCTACATTTGACACAAAACTAAATGAAGCAATAGGATGATAAATACTACTTCGAGTGCACCTTTCAAGCTGGTGATATGGTTTTCTTCATTTAGTAGCCATATAAGTAACCATCCTTGAAATAAAATAGTACCATAAGATTTCTCCAAAGTTTTGTGGTCCATATAAGGTGCTCCCATAGATTCGGTCTATTGATTACAAGTTAGAGCTTCCACCTTCCTCCCAAGTTCACCTAGTCTTTCATATCTTCTGTTTGAATAAAGTTCTTAGAACCAACATCAGAGTGAAAATAGTTTTACCAGAACTTGATAATGAAGGCTCCATATTTCTTAAACCAGAAGTAGTCCTATACATGCACACCCACCAACTTCACTCCCGCTTAATCAAATAAGTATTAATCCATTGGCACGACATGCAACCGCAAAATACAACATGGGAACCACTATTCCAAATTCAGCAATGATTCCCACATTTGAAGCTTTGAGGACAAAAGTTTTTAAAATGGGAGGGGATGTTAGGAACCTATGTCCTACACTTCTCTTTGCATTATTAGTGTATTATTTGATATGGATGAATATGCTTTGTAAGCCATCCCTTAAGTATATTTGAATTATCCCACATACATGAGAAGTAGTAGTTCTTAGAATGAATTGAGTATTTAAGTAAGTGTTGATTCCCATTGAAGGCATCCATGAATATTATTGTATTTAGCTTACTCAAAGGAGGTTCTCCATCGAAGTGGCATATGATTTAAAGGTTATTTTGGTTTATTTTCCAAAGTTCATTTCATTGTTCATTTATTTTCTATAGTTCATAAATTTGTGTAGAAGGACCCTCTCATATAAGTTGGATTGTATTTAAAACCCATGTGTCATCATGCAATGGGATCTTACATCTGAAATT
The DNA here is from genome assembly GCA_037957365.1 of Torreya grandis. NCBI lineage: Eukaryota > Viridiplantae > Streptophyta > Pinopsida > Cupressales > Taxaceae > Torreya > Torreya grandis. Next base: position 467,996 of record JARHVA010008367.1, on the reverse strand, counting down.
AAATCTTAGTCACATAATCATTATATAAATTTGGTTGCATACCCATTTATATTTGACATAAAAAAGGTGTCCCTTATGTTATTCATACCATCAAATAAAGTATAGCCTTGAAAAATAGTTAAAATCACATGCCCATTAAAGTATAGGTTATTTTGGTTTATGTTATTCAAGTGTGTTGACCAAATATGAGGTCATACACCAAAGGAGAAAGCATGAAACTTGGTTTTAAAGTTTCTTTTATACATAGAATGGTGTATTGAAGAGCCAAAAAGAACTTTTTCATGCTAATTGGCATGTGCAACCTTTGCATGAGATCCTAAGGAGCTCATGGAATTTTATGAATGTTTCTCGCTCAAAATTCCTAGCATTGGTTTTGGAGTTGAGGGGAAATCCTTTATGAACTACTGATAAGAAGGCAAGGGAGTCAAAACCCTCATAAAACCCTAATAAAGACTTGATAATAGAGATTTTGTTTTTTTAGTGCCTATAATGGTTCTGTAAGGCTAGTTTGATGATTGGATCATGTAGAGGACTCTCTCAGGTACCTCTAGGTAGCATTGGTCTGATAGTGAGTGAGTGGGAGCTACAACAAACCCCTTATTTCTCATAATTTTGATATAGTAAGAAGGGTTGACTAGGTCAAAGCATGAAAATTATTGGATATTGAAGATTTAGAATTTTTTATTGTCCATGGTATTATTTGGATAAGTTATATCCTATATTTCAACTATTTTGGTCACTCAAGTTGACCTATTGCTAAATTGGGCTAATAGTGGAACAATGAAAAAGACCAATCAAAGGGAGAAAGTGATTAGGGAAGGTAAAATAGGCCAATTTGTTTAAATTACCTCATGGAGTGTAGGTAGAATACTTTTATATATTCATCATGAATTTTGAGTGGTTCCTAATTATTTGTAAGGGGTGAAAATGTTGTTCACAAGTTATCATGTCAAGTTCAGTTGTAATAGTGAAACCCAAGGCTGTGAAATTGGTTTGTAAAATAAAAATTGATATTAAAAATTAAAATACAGTTGTTAAAATATATTATAAGCATGATTAAGGATCACATAAACCCATTTTAAGGTCATTAAAGTATACACATAGTTATTCTGATACATGATTAGTATGACTGTGTTTTTGGATCTACATGTAGTTTTTTGTGTATGAGTGAGAATGTTGTCCTGAGTATTTTTGAATAGATTTGATGAATCCAATACACATGAAGTTGTTACATAGGTATAATAAGTTAATTTGAATACATTTTTATGCATGAGATACTCTTATGAAGGTGTAAAAAGTCAAATGCTCTTGACTTAGCTTTAAAGCCTATGAGTAGTTCTATGTGAGAACATGAAAGTAGTTTGTTTGAGGTCTTTTACCCTGATTGATGAAGTTTAATGAACATTTTTATGTTAATTAGGTCATTTAAGTTACAACTATATGATTTTTTGTTTGGGTTATGTTGCAAAATTGAGTGTATACTTCAGATTTGTAAGATAAACTTTTTGGTAGTGAGAAGGCCTAATTGCAAGTAGACCTAATTGGTTGGTTCAAGTAGTGATGATCCATAAAATCTACACTAATTTTAGTGTACAAATTATTTTACCTTGGATCCTTTTAGGCAATTAATTAAACATCAAAAATTAATCTGCAAACAATCAACTTAAGGAAAAGCTATGCAAGAAAATACACCCACACTACACAAGAGTTGATTATGGAGTTCGGCAATGCCTATGTCTCTAAGTTCACTTATAGTAAAAAATGATCCATTTCCTTGAAAATTAAGTACATGGCCAACCCTCAAAATTGTAAAATGGATACTCTAAGACTGCATACAAATCGACAATAGACCTTTGAAAGCCCCAAAACCCATGGACAAACCTTCCACCTTATTGTCGTCAATACAATCTTGTAATCCTATGAATTTCCAGCCAAAAGTCTTGAAACTAGACTTAAAAAATTCTCTATTTTACACTGAGAAGTGAAAACCTCTCCAAGTCCCTCAAAACTTAAGATCTTACAAACTAGTCTCTTATGGCCTATACACAGTCTGCCAAGGCTTCACATTAAGGCATATAAAAGTACATCAAATGACTTCATATCTAGAAACTTAGCATATGGATGTAACCAGATCAGAGTCTAGAAAAAATTTATAGTCTAATCTAAAGTTTGGAAATTTCTTGAAGTACCTTGAAACTAAGGAACGGTGCAAACTAGTCCTTAATCCTGCATTGTCTCCATAGAAATACTTGTCTTCAAATACAGTTTTGTACACTTTATATAATGTTTCAACCCACGAGTTCAACAGTGGGGAACTTATCCTTTTTCCAAATTTGGTAGGGTTCAAAACCCATGGCATTGGTTTAGTGCGTTATCCATATCATTTGTCCCACATTTAGCAAAGTGGGTGTGAACTTTAATATTTGAATACCACAAAGTTCATGGTTGTTAATGCCTTAAAAGGCATAGTCCACAAAGTGGATAATGGAATTTAGCATATGTATCAAGTTTGGAATGGAATGTGGGTTTTTTTTTTGACCCATGGAAAACTTGTGGTGGCATACTTCATGGCATGTAACTTTCGGTTATGATGTGCATGTATCACATCCCAAACTTGGCATGATAATTAATTAATTACATAAAAATATAGTCAATAGGTGACTATAAAATTTTATCATGAAATAATAAGTGGTGTAAATACATGTGGTGGCTTTAGGACCCACCATGTGGACCACTCCCATTCTGACACTTATTAACGTCCAATTGGATGTTCCATAGCTCTATCGCCAACAGGGTCCCCCTCCAAAACAAAAGCAGATTCCACCGACTACATTCTCCATATCTAACCTTTTTATTGCATACACCTGTCAAATATGAATATGAGAAATCAAAACCAATATTTTTCATGAACTCACTACCACATGTCACTGCATGACTAGTTCACATTTTTTTCCACATCATCACTTTGACCAAGTTTGATCGCAATTTTGACTAGCCATAACTTGCACATACAGACTCGAAATTGGTCCATTCAAAATGTGTCCAAAATATTGTGATGAGATATAAATAGTGGTATTATTTTTTAATTATTCCATAATGGTCAATTTTTTAGTTTGACTAGCTTTGACTTGTTTTGACCAAATTGACTAGAACTTTGACCGACTGCACAAGGAGCATATGAGCTTTATTTTATGTGTTTTACATACCATTGAAAAGTCTTAATGGACCATAAACAATGGTGAAGGTTTTGGTCTACTTTAGGACCTTTTTTAAATTGACCTCTAGATCAATCCTCCCTATTATAAAGGCTTTTTATCATCAAAAAGTTGGTACTAAACTTGGTACTTTAGGCGAGGATCTTTAAATGGATTTGGCTCTTAGCTCTGATGATATTTTGGATGTCAATTGATTCCAAATATACTCTGATGGTTCTTATCAGTCTACTCAAGTTCCACAAGTATGCCTATAATGCTTGGAACAACTGATTGATCACATCTTTCACAGACCCTCTATTGTTGCATGGCCATCAATAGCCTCTACATAGAACTAGGATGCAATGATTTCTTATATTGCATGGCTTTAGAAGAGCCTCTACATAGATAAGCCTAGTGATCTCCTCTACTACCGTTAAATGGTTCTCTGCAACATATCAAGTATAAAACCCAAATCATAACATAAAGATAATAGTGGAAAAATATGATTCATAAATCAAAATGTAAAAGGTCTAAAATAAGGCATGAGCTATAATAAATCCTTTAACTATTAATATGGTCATAATATATCAAACTATCTACCTACTATCATATCTTGTAATTGGTGAATTGGAAAACACTCACCAATATAACTATAAGACAAGTTTATCAATGTAAAAAAAAAATGGTTGTGACCATGTCGTAATACATTTCCCCAATGGGTCTTATCATGCATTCAATCACAAATATGTCATAAATAGATGCACCCCAAAATAACAGTTATTCTAAAACAAGTACTGTAGGAAAGTTGAATCCTACCCAATACCCTGTGTAACTAGTGTTAAATATCCCAAGCTGATCAATGAGTTAAATTCCTTAATAATTAAATAGGAAACTTATAAATCTAATATTGGATACTTTAAAAATAGAGATTTCAAAAAATAAGTGTGAGAATTAAAAACTTCACATGATAAATCTGTCTCGAAGTGTTCCCACCATAATAACTCCAAAATGCATATATCAAAGCGAGGGTAAATGTCCTTTGTCAGCATACAACAAGAATCCTAATAATGGTTTGAAACATAAATGCATTATTAATCCATTAATCATGACATCATGAAATTAAGAAACTGTTTACTAACCCTCTTAATCAGACTATCCTATTCAGGGTGTTTAATTTCATTAGTGGATTTATTGACATTTGCATGGGTTGATTGAACAAAAAATTCATTAATTACCTTATCAAAAAAATTATAGACCATATTTTTCTTACCATTACCAGGATGGTGGGACGTTGAAGTTTCTAACACTTCTCAACCCAATGTCTACTCACATGACAATGAGTGCAAACATCCCTCTTCTTAGGTGAGGTCACCCATTTGCCATTTCTCACTTTATCAATACAGGAATGGTCTTTAGCACCTATAAACTACTTTAGAAAAGCTTGTCTTTTCCAACAATATGTGGCATAATGGTTATTCAATCCAAAAAATGTACAAGGAAAAGAATGCAACATCTTATGAATATTGAAACCAAATTTCTTAAATGGAAAAAATGAATCAGAAGTCTTGGAATTCACATTCCTATTGGTGATTTTTATAGTGTACGAAAAAGGAGGTGGAATATCAATACCTCTTTTACCTAATTTCTTACATCGCTCATCATTCCTTCATAGGGAGAAATTTTGTTTTGCTAGTGGCCTCAGACCTTGGCTATCAGAAGCTTGTTCTTTTTCAACAATGGAGGAGTTCTCTCCAACATCCACTTTCTCACTAGAATAACCTAGTTCTACATGGAAAGATCTATGCTCTACCTGTATTGGGTTAGCAATACCTTGGCCATTCTTACCAAGGCCCCTTCCATCAAATCCTATTTGCAATAATAGTTTAGATCTAATGCCCTTAGTGTGTTTTTCAAAACTACCAAAAGTAACATCTAGAACTAAATGAAAGGAATTACCAGATGAACAACTTAAAATGAACTCATCAATCGTAGTACCTACATCTATAGTGGAAGGCAATTGATGAAGATAGTATTTTCTTCATCCTGCATCTGTGCCAAGAGCTCATCCTTGGCTTGTAGTTCTTGATTTTAAGTGGGTAATCTCCTCTTCTAAGGAGTAAAAATGATCTCTTAGGAAATCATTCTCTTCCTAGATCTATCGATTGATTTATTCAAGCTCATTAAGCCTCTCTTTTTTCAAGGCTTTGCCCATTATTTCCTATTTTTTATAAATAACCTAATTTCAAAAACTTCACACCACAAATGGAATATTAACAAGGCCCAAATCAAACTGATAATCAATTTTGGAGTGCACTAGCCCTTAATGGATTGTTCCTAAACCTCTGACATTGGAACTTTGAACTAACACCACAATTTTCTAGCTTGAAACCTCCTTGAGATTGCAGGGTATGTCTATTCTTTGAAAACACCTATGTGCCTTATTTGAAACCAAAATATGCCTTTTCATGACTGAGACACTTTTACTTCTACTTCTAGGTTATCACAGGGTATTATTTTCTTAATCATGACTTCACTCACCCTTTTGAGACACTCTTTAAGGTCACATACTATGTATTTGAACTAGTCTCCCTTTTGTAAACCCTCAAACATTATCTAACTCACCAAGAAGCTCTCTGACTATTTGACTAAGATAAATCCTTTTGGCCCCTACCTACTGTAGGTGTTTTCTAACATCAAACAAATGCCACATTTCACTTAGAGCTTTCTATGGGTTCCTTAGAATAATTTTATGTCTGTTAGAGTTCTATTGACACAGCTTTATGTATGCTAATACCTAAAACAATCCATGTATGCCAACTATTTAGTACCCCTACTATAGGTGTCCCTTCTCAGGTCTATGTACGGATAGGGGATAGGCTTAGGAGGTCATGAAAACACTTAAAACCTTGTTTGATGATCCTTCCATGTCATGAATGTTTGCTTTCTCCACTTAAACCCACTTCAATGTGATGCTAAGGTCTATGATCCATATTGAGTGACAAAATCTCACTCACATCTGCAAATCTTGTAGACAACACTAAGCAAATTTAGTGTTTTAAATGCACTTTTGAGCCTTGAAAAAATACATATTCCCTATGGCGTCTACTCCTTCAACTTGGCAAGGTGATAAACCATACTAGAGGCTACAAAACTAGTCAATTAGGAGGATCAACAAGTCTTTGAAAGTGTCCTACTTGTTATCTTCAAAACTATGCAAGCATTTGTTTTATTCATTTAGGGATTATAGCTATGAATACATCATTATAACCTTCCTTTCAATGTTTTCACCTTTTCCTACCCTAACACCATTAAGAGATATGTTTGAACTCTCTTGCCAACAAGGAACCTCAATGGACTTGATCAACTATTCCAACACTTTCACATTTATTGCTTTTAACTTCTATGGTATCACCTATAGGTGGTGTTTCTCAATGTATAGGTAGATGGGTATGGTATTTATACAAAATTGATTGCTTTGCTCATCAAAGGCTTCTAGCTTCCTCTCCATGATTATAAATAGAAACAACATGAAGCACACTTTACTCAACATGTAAATCCTCATTCAAGGCACCTATAGGTGCATATTTATGAGCAAAGGCAACAAACATGGTCCAGAGCAAGAACAAGCCTAGAAAAGGCTTTCTTAGGCATTTGATGACTTCCAAATCCAATAAAATCATGAAAATCCTATGGAGAGGCATTATATAACCTTGAGAAACACCTAAAATAAACAAAACTATAAAATCAAAACAAAGAAATCTGAAACAAGTGCAAACAGTGACACCCTCATGGATGCAAGTGCATCAAAGTCTACCTAGAGTCTAAGTGATTACTCATAAATGATAAGTTTTTAATCTGATAAATCTTGCCATAAAAGTGAAGTATACTTAGAGACCTTTCACCCACCAAGACCATTCTTCCCAACTCCAACTGTATGACCCACACCAAGTGTTTGAATTTGGCCTTTCTTGGCTTGTAAGGAGAAAATGGAAGAAACAAGAGAAAAACTGAACCTTTTTGCATCCTCCTTGAAAACCAACCATGGGAAAGAGTGTGTGAAGGTTAAGAGGCATACGACCCATGTTTTTAGTTGTAAGTGAGATCATCCATTCCGTACAAATGCCCAAAAGGGCCTAAAATTAAGGAGAAACTCCCCCTTTCTGCATATAAATGACTCTTTAACTAAAATTTGATATATCTTGACATATATTAACCTCCTCCACATTTAAATATCTCTTGGTGATAAATTTTCCTCTTTGGAAGTCTGTATAAGTCATTTATTATGCTAGAAAAATGGCCAAAAGGCATATTTTGTATATAAAGCATGGTAAAGGATAAATATATGACTTAGAAACACCTTATGGCACCTAAATGACCATATTATAACATTTATAATACAATTTTAACCTTTTACTAAGTTTGACCTTGGTTGACCAACTTTGACTTTATTTGACTAGACTAGGACAAGGAGAATGGGCTTAGACCAAGGCTAAATGGAGGATAAGTAAGATGTTTAGAATAATATGAGACCCCTATATGACATGTGAAACCTTCTTTAAAATATAAAAATAGTATGGGTTGACCAAATTTGACAAAAAATCAAATTTAGTCAACATAAATGAAACATTTAATTCATACCTATGCAAGGGGATCTTGAGTTGATCTGTAATTGGTAGCTGATCACCCTCTTGAATGTTTCTTACAAAATCAATGCTAAATATTTGAAACTTCATTTATGTAAACTATTATCACACATCACTATTTTGAGCAAATAGGATTCATTAGAAGTAGATATATATTAGGCAATATCATTGTGGTTTGGTAAGGAATGCACTGGGCTAGGTTATCTACGAAAAAAGCTATGTTCATACAAATTGACTTTTAAAACTCTTATGACTGTATTGAGTGGCCTTTCATTTTGGCTATGCTTAAATCCCTGGGCTTTGGGTCAAATTTCATTCAAATTATCTAGATGATTTTTTATAAAATTCCTTGGCCTTTCTCTTTACTAATTAAGTCACCTCTGAATAATTTGGTTTGTTTTGGTCTATTCACCAAGGATGACCTTTGGAACCTGCCCTATATGTACTTATATCTAAGGCTTTTAGATATATTTTAAGTAATGCCCAAGCTAGGGTACTTGTTAAAGGAATCTATCTCCCTCTAGATAAAGAAAACCCTCAAGAAGATATGTAATCACTGAATGGCCACTTTGTTGATGATTTGTTCCTTACTATTATTAAAGAAGAAGACAATGTGGATAATGCCTTGCAATGTCTCAACACCTTCTAATTACCTCTAGCTCAAGCATCCAATGGTAAAAAACTCATTACTATAGGTAGTCATACCTCCCCCACCAATTTGGGCTACCAAGTATGGGTGGGAATGGATCTAAAATAATGAAATCTTCAAGTTTCTTGGCATCCCTTTTGCTTTTGATGCCTCTCTACCCATGTTGTGGCAATATATTGTTCACAGAGTAGCAAATAAACTAAAATATTGGGTGACAAAGCCCTTATCTTAGTAGGTAAATTTCAAATCTACTTGAAAGTGCTTATGACCACCCATGTTTATTACTCTTCACGTTGGGTGCCTTCCAATAATTCTTATCAAAAACTTGAAAAACTTCTCAAGGACTTTCTTTGGGCCAATTCTTCACATGGCCACAGATTCCACAAGGTTACTTTGGAATATTACTACTTCATGTGGGATGCTGGAGGTATGATGCTTATTGGCATGGCTCATCAAGGAGTTACCTTATGTGCTAAATGGATTATGTGGGACATTGACGGTAAGGAAGCTTGGAAGGTGTTGTTTTGATATTGCATCACCTTGGGCCTTCTGAAAGATAAAAAATCATGGAAAGGTCTTGGCTTCTCCAACCTACTCGTCATCAAAACTCCCATTCAAATTACAAGGTCCTTTATGGAAAAAAGTATCTAGAAAGCATGGGAAAAAGTCAAACCATGGCTTCTCTGGAATGGATCAGGGTTCTGAGATGGGTTATCTATTAACTCACACTTGCTATGGTGGTCCCCTGTTATCAATTCCAATGAAGTCCCTTTGGCCAAATTTTCTTGGATCAATGCTCTCAAGTTGTTTCATAGAGGCATTCATGCTGATAGAGAATCTTACAAAGAAATCCTTAACATTGTTCCACCTTCAATGCTTCACAAAATTTATGTTAATTTTGCTTGTCCTTAATGGAAGGACTAGAAGTGGTATGTTGACACTCAGGTTCCTAATTACACCCCTCAGCTTGGCTATGGGTGGCTTGTTCCCCACATGCCTATGGTGGACAAACATAACTCTCGTTGGGGTCTACATTCTTCAATTTTCACCTCGTGCTTCAATTTTCATACTGTTTGGGAGGCTTTCTTGAAGCCTAAGCTAGCTCACTTCACTTAGTGTATTATGTATCAGGGGATACCTATAGGCAGAAGGATTGTGAATTTAGTAATTTCCCTTCCAACATGCCCTTTCTATGGCCATGTTGAAATGTTCCCTCATCTTTTTCAAGCACTGATCCAAAGCTCAAAGGATCTGGACATGGATTCATGACCTTTTCAAGTCTTTCCATCCCATTTTTTTTCAATGGCAACATATCCTTCTTGGAGATAAACCCACCTTGCCTATTAAATACACCTAATTCTAGCATACTTTCAGAGTGGGGATTCTATTTTGGTTATGGAAAGAAAGAAAAAATGTAGTGTTTAGCAATGTTTATTCATATTCTTAGTAAATCCTCTATTATTTATAATGTTCTTTTACATATTCAAGTGCAGGCTAATAAAATTTCCATTGATCTTGGCCATCTCCAAGACCTTATCACTCATTGAGGAGATGCTCCTTGTAATATGGCATGGATTCTCCCTTCTTTGCACAAGGATTACAAAATTGATGGAAGAATTACTAGTCCACCTCGAGGTGGGCATCAACATGGAAAGTTTCAATGCCACTCTCAAAGTGGTAATTTGTATCAGTGCATGTCCCCTCCTGAGTAGTAGTGAGGGTGGCAACCCATGCCTCCTTCCCCTACTAGGTAGGATGGTTGGGGTAATCCTCCTCCTCATCTACATATAGATGCTTGGGAGCACCACCTAGATGTTGGACAAACATGATGGACAAGTTCCCTAGACTCTCTCTATCCATTTCTCCTAATCGAACATAAGAAGATGACAAGGAAATTACTCAAGCTTCTAGTTGGGAGCCAATTTTAGATGGCAAGGTCCAAATGATATAGATCCTCCAATTTATGGCCTTTTTTTGGTAGCTTAATGTTCTCTCTTTTTATGTTTTAATGACTTGATCTTACGTGGGGCCTAGTGTTGTTTTTTGCTTTTACTATTTCTTGTTCCTAGGCTTGGCCTAGTCTGACTTTGAGGCATGTTTCTATACTGCCTTTTTTTTTTGTGAATTATTTGTATATCATATTTTGTTAATATATAGATATATTTCATTAAAAAATAATTCAATGTGTCATAACCCTAAGTCAAGTTAGGTTCAATCTCAGCAATAAGTGCCTCAAAAATGGTGAACTTCCCAAGGAAGCTAGATGACATTAAGTTTGCATAGCCTAGTTTTTAATTGTTGTATCGATTCTCTTATGTCATGCCTAGAATCAATGTTATTATCATATTAAAAATCCTTCAATATAATATTAGCATTGATGGACACATTACTATTTGGAAGACAAGAATCTCTCTCTAACATGACATATGATAAGACTTATTTTGCTAAAGTTTTGTTTTGTGATCCATGGGTTGATGTGTGGATAGATATGCCCTAGAAGTTGAAGGAGACCCCATTCTTGAGCACTATGTAAATATTCATCTTCAACCCACTTGAATAAAAATACATAGGAAAAAGTAGGACACCCACAAAGTATTAAATCTTCTCAATCACCATCCCTATGAAGGGAACCTGTATAGGAATTGTCAATCCAAGGACAAAAGCGCTAAAAATTGATTGAATACAAATTGTGTCTATTACAAACATAGATGTCATGACCCTTTCAAGTGTTATGATAATTAAAATCTCACTTACCATTTAATTATTAGGTGAGCGATGACCAATGCAAGCCATCATAAGTTTCACAACAATAATGATTAAAACCATAATTTCAGTGTCACAAAGCAAAACATAAACTAATATGACCAAACTCTTTCCTGACACTGACTAAGCCATAATAATGGCTAGGAGAATCAAAGTAACTACATCATTGACAACCACTATGAACATGGCCATCTATCCCACATCTATTATAAGAAGCTTGAGCTCTACAAGTATCCTAGCAAGCACATGAAATACAATGATAAACAATGTGACACCCTTAAAGACAAGGCTCCATAGTTGACACCCTTTAATAGATGGGCTGAGAGAAATAGAATGAAGTGAGATGAACTATTAAAAACCTTCTAAAGGGAATCATCATCTACATGTCTCTTAATATCTTCTCCCAAAGGAGAATTATTCTAGACTTTCATTTTTACCACCATCTTCTTTATTTTAGAAAATGCAACACCAAACTACTTTTGTCCTTGCTATCTCCCTCATTTACACAATGCCATAGTAGATCAGGGTAGAACAAATCAAATAAAAATGGAAGACCAAAGAGAATTTTCAAGGCTAAAAAAATGACAGTAAAAAATAATTAAACAAATGTCACCCCAAACTAATCATCATGAGGAGAGAGAAAAGGGGTAAAATATGCCACTCACTTCAATATCCAAATCTCATAATAACTAGAGATGATGAGGAGAATGCTTGCATGAATAAATACCCATGGTCACAACCAATTCAAATCATATTAAATATAGCAGATTAAATCTTTTCTAATTTATTATTGAAGTTTTTTTAATGACATTATTATGAATTCTATATGAAAGACCAAAAATATATCATCTAAGTAAATTTTCATTTTGAAATTAAATTTATTTTGTTAGTTTAAATAGTTAATCATGATTTTGAGCAAGGTTCAAGGTTTAAATATAAATCTATATTTTTAATTTAAAATTAAATAATTTTAAAAATAGTTTTCATTATTTAATTTAAAAATATATTAAAAAATAATAATAATCTTGATTCTCATTTATATATATATATGAGACTCAAGAATATATATATATATATATATATATATATATATATATATATATATATATATATATATATATATATATATATATATATATATATATATATATATATATCCCCACATTTTTATATATTGAGACTTCTCTATTATTGATACATACAAAATATTAAAAGGTTTCTCAGTCTCTTCACTTTGTTCATCTACATTGTTAATATATTGACACATAGAGAAATTACATCTAGGTTAAGAACATACATAAACCCCATACTCATATCCATAGAAAAAAGGGCAAGGTCATACATAACATGCAAATGGTGAAAGATTTCAAAGTGCATTGGATGGTGATAATGAGGGAAAATAAAAGGGCCTAAAAGTCCTATATCATACACATGACTTCGTTTCAGGGCAATTTTTGGATTTAAATGATCTTCACCCATTACAAAGGGGTCTCTAGCTTGTAGGCTAGTGGCATATTATATTGGATATTTTCCATTGTCAACTATGGACAAGGATGTCATGGGAGTTGATTTGATTATGAAAAGACTACATGTTTGATGTGTGGATCGAATCAACAAGGCAGTGACATTGATGTGAGGAAAATAAATTGAGGTTTTGGAGCCTGTCTTATTGCTCTCGCTCATTAAGAACATATGGAAACACCATACTCAGACCGTTAGAAAAAAATATAAACACAACTATAGCCTATCTTTATAAGCATTAAAAAAAAATCTAAGGGATCATTGGTTAGAAAAAATATGTTTTGGAAGGATTATTAAAATGAATATTATTGTTGTTTAATGTTTCATGCACCAAAAGTGGTATAAGGTTATTGGTATCGAGTTAAAATCTCTTTAAACTAAATTGCATTCACTCACATTAAAAATAGGGATGAGATTTTTCCCCTATCATGTTTGTTAAAGATGAATTTAATTTTATTTGTTAGATTTTTTTTTGATAAATTAACATTTGGAATAAGTGAAACAACATTTGTAACATATAGAAACACCAAAATTAGAAAATAAAAAAATACATCCCTTCTGACGTTCTTTGTACCATCGGGGCAACTACTAGTTATTGATTTGGAGCCTTTATCCCAAGGTGGACCACAAATAAACAAAATAAAAATAAATAAAAACAATCTTTGACCACCTTAGGTACCTGGTAAAAACATGAGCATGACAATCAAATGTATTTTTCAAATATGGTTTTAGGAATAAGAAAACGTGGCCCCATTCCATCTTCCACATCAAATTTAGATTTTTAGTTCATTTATTTAACAATGAAAAAATATTTGTCCATGACATCACCATTATGCACTGCAGATTTAGTATAGCCATAATAATTTTTGGGCCCACCATGACAATGCCTTTTTGAGTGGCATATGTTTGTTTTGTTTTCTTTTGATTTGGGACTAATATCACAATCTTAAATAAAAATATTATAGTCATCCTTTCTTACAATTTTCACTTCAAGGTATACCCTTTAAGGAGGTGTTGCAGGTTTCCTCATTCAAATAACACAATAGGAACTCTATAAGGCTGTGGGTGGCTTATGACTAGAGAGAACCTCTATAGATGGTCAGTTCCTTTGATGATACACCTAAGACTAACACTACACCTATTTAACTGCAAGGAAAATAGAGAGAGAGAAACATGAAAGCAAAATTGGGGTGATGCACCAAATATATTGACCACTACCACTAATTTGCGGGTACACTAATGAATAATAAGACTGAATTCTTATTACTCCTAATCTTATCTTCTTGAATTAGTATTTTTTAGAGAGGCTAAAGATCCAATGCATAACTAAGAGGGAGGATGACATCCACTAGTAATCAATCTATGAATCAAACATAACACCAATTAAAACCAGCAAGAATGACTTCAAACTGCATAAAGGCAAGAAGAATGAGACAACAAGTCAAGGAGAATAAGATCATCACATGAATAGATCAATCACTTATAAGTTTACACTAAACATAATAGTAGAAGAAGGCAAAATTCAATCTTCATTGATTCAAAGGCATAAAAAAAGAGCATGGATTCAACATATTCAAGTGGAAGATCCATTTACAAGCCATTCTAGGTCAATTTATAAAAGAAATGTGTGTGTGAGAGAGAAAGAGAGAAGTGGATGTGTAAGAAGCTCATGAATGCTACCACATGTCATATTTCTCCAAGACCTCTCAACAAGATCAAATGCACACAAACACTATGGAATAGGTGAGAGAGAAAGTGCAAAATGCAATAATGCATAAACATTACTCATTAACTTTGGATGATCAATACAAAGGAGAACAAACCATTTATAGGCTAGTTGAGTGGGTTGGTGACTCACCAGATAACCTGAGTGTGTGGGCTTTGCCACTATGAGTGGATAAGGCATTGGGGGAACACTAGTGTGTTGAAGGCCTTAGTGGTGCAAGCACTAAGGATATAAAGTGGAATGGAGACCCCATCTACCCACTAAGTGACATCATGCACTCATGTGTGCATGATGACATCATGATGATGTCATAAATATGCAATAACCAATCTAAATAACATAGATAGCCTCTAGAACCCCAAGCAAGCATAATGAACTATATAGGAAAAATCTAATAGGAAAAAAACCTACACCAACACCCCTTTAAGCATAGCTAAGGTGGTATAGAGAATTGGGTCCCAACAATGATGCCTGATAAGGTACCCAAGTACATAGTGATGATCCCAGTATCCTACAAAACATGAAGGATATATGCCTCTACAAATAAGAGAGAGAATGTAAGCACAAAATGTCACATGTTGAATGTTATAGTAGGTCCCTCTGCAATAATTTTTTTTTTCCTTTTGGAAGAAAGAAACCACAAGCTATCAAACTGATAAATTCTCACTCAAGTGGAATGCAGGTAGGAATCGAGATGTATATCTCTAAAAAATGCTTAAATGTGTCAAAATTTGATCAAGTATCATAGGATTAACTATAGAAGATAGAAATGAAGAAGCATATAATGAAGGGGAGATAACAGTCAGAGAATAAGATAGACATGAAACATTCACTAAAAGAGCATCCATGGGAAGAAGAGAGCAAGGCTCAACAACTATTGAAACTAAAGATTTGTTTGCAAATGAAACACTCAAATCTATAGGATAAATGTTCATAGTAACATATAAGTCATCGATGCTCTCAATGTGTTTACTCTCACTGAAATTATTAAAGTCCTCCAAAATGCAAATATATGAAAGTTCTAGAAGAGTAAAATTTTGCATAGGAATGGATGTATAATCTGTAATGAGACAACTAAGGTCTAGCAAAATCTCATCCTATAGTGGGGGATCGATAGAAAGAACACTGTCCACCATGGATGTATCATCATAAGAAATAAAAGCATGAGGAGAGAGTACAATAATCTCAAAAGAGATAATAGGAAGTAGAGGAGGTGTGAGGTAGGTCATAGTAAGATCCCTAAAAAGACTCTGAGACACTCTATGTGCTCCACATAGTGGTATAGATCCGATGAAATGTGAATTAATAAGTGACCATATACACAGGCACAAGAGTCATCCCAATCATCATATTGACCTGATTCAATAGGAATAGAAATATGTCTATATAATAATGGAATAAGTTCTCATTCATTAAGTGAGCATTCCATATACACGTGCCATGAAGTATAATTGGTCTTCTATAGAAGGACCACCAGTGTAGAATCAACATTCCTCCTTTGGAGTCTCTCAAATGGAGTTATCATGACTACGAAAAGATACCAAGGAAGTGTGATACTACATGGTACAAACTATAATGAACCCTTGAAGCATGCTCATGAATGGGATGTCAGGTATAGTCAAGAATGCATCCAAGAGAGCAACTAGTGCTGGAATGATGAGGTATAATGCACACTCAAAATGAGGATGTTAGACATAGTCAAAAATGCATCCACATGTGAACAATTGGTGCATGAAGTATAATGCAGAAAGTAGCAGGGCCCATAACACAAGTAACTCCCCCCAAATATGGCGCTTTATATTTTATTATGTTTTATAATAAAAATAGTACCAATTCATGGGAAATGAAATAATATGAACTTTTGAAAAAGATGGCACTCAATTTTGAGCTACTGATCAAAAGTTATAACAACATAAATTTCTCATAAATGAAGCCTATTTAATCAAAAACACACTAAAAGTTTAAAACACTCAACAAAATAAGGGGTAAGGTAGATTTATAGCTACTCATTCTAACCTTCATATAATGACAGAGATCCTCAAGTAATCAAATGTCATAAATAAACCCACCCATGCACTCCTATGTGCTTTTTAGAAGAAAAGGCTTATTTGAAGGTGTTTTAATTAAAAATTAAATTTATTTTAGATAAAATTAAAACATGCTTTAATTTGTAATAAATTTATAAATGAAAAAATAGTTATTTAAAAAAAATTAGAAAATACCATTTTTCCAAAACATGTTTAGGGTAAACATAGGTTTTCATCTTTTTGACTTGGCAAATGAGGAGAGTTGGGTGTCACTAAGGTGGAGTAGCCAAGCAAAAATATTTACACCACTATGGAAAGGAAGCAAGGAGAAATTAGGGTAGTGAATAGATCTTTAAGAGCCACAAAATAATCTAAAAAATATCCCAAAACCATGATTTTTCCTCCAATACCACGTTTTACCAAAAATACATTATTTTAGGTGAAATTTGACTAGTTTTGGACCAAATCTGAGGCATTTCATTATTGTTAGAGGCCTGAAGGAGGTTGTAGGTAGTTGGCAGAAGGTTGAGGAGGTGATGAGGGCCCCTGAAGAGGCATTTTGGAGTTGAAGGAGGCATTTTGAGGCTGAAGAATAAAAAAATGCACTACTAGAGTAAAAAATGACTTGGGTAATCCATGTGGAGGGGTGTAACATGTTATTTGACAAGCTAGGAGGCTGTAGAAGTGATCTAAAATGCATATCCAAGCATGCATGTTTGATTGAGTGCCCAAAAGGGTCTAAAAATGCTACTACCCTAAGAAGGACATGAAACCTCCTTTACAGGTCTGAACTAACCTTAGTGGGCTTGCATATGCCACACAAGCCTGTAAATGTGTTGTAACACCACAAACCAGTAAATACAAGACACCCAATGCCAAAAGTAGGTAAATACTTTGCAAGTAATAAACTAAAATGAAAATAAACTTGCAGAATAATAACTAGACAAGTAAGGATTGTTGAATACCCACTTACAAATCTACAACGAAACTCATATAAATAATGCAAACAAGATCCACAATCTAATGCAAAAATATGAGGAATCTCACCAAGAATTTGAAAAATGGTGAATGACTATTGAGTGAGGCTCTGATACCATGTCAAATTTCTCTAAAACCTTTCAACAAGATCAAATGCACACATTAATATTATGGAATATATGAGAGAGAATGTGCAAAACATAATAATGCATAAACATTCCTCATTACCTTTGGATGATCAATACAAAAAAGAACAAGCCATTTATAGGCTGGTTGAGTGGACTGGTGATTGATTAGACAACCTGAACATGTGGGCTCCACCACTATGAGTAGACAAGGCACTAGGGGAACACTAGTAGGTTGGAGGCCTTAGTGGTGAAAGCACTAAGGAGATCAAGTGGAATTGAGACCCCATCCACCCACTAAGTGACCCCATGCACTCATGTGTGCATCATGACATCATGTTGATGTCATAAATATGCAATAACCAACCTAAATAACATAAATAACATCTAAAACCCTAAACAAGCATAATGAACCATGTAGGCAAAACCCAATGGGAAAAAAGCCTACTCCAACACCACAATCCTCTTTTCAGTTACAAAACAGAAGTATTTTACCACCAAGTATGCAAAGAATGTTTTGTCATAATGTTCACAACCCCCTATGCCAAGTGGTTGTGGATTTCTTGATTCAAAATGGTGTGGAAGATCATCATGGTTGACTTGATTCTTTTTTAAACTAACTCTCTCTCCTTCAAGTTACACATCCACTCCTTCAAGAGCATTTACAAGTTGCTTCCTTGACACATGGTATACTTTCTCTTTTTCGTATCTTGCTACATTACTCTTGGCTATTCAACACATCTCTCACTTTGGTGAAAGTGAAACTTATGCCTAAATCTCTTCATGCTATGATCCTTGTCCTTAGAACCTACAATTCCATGTGAAAAATTATTTGGTTTAAAAGAAGGCAATGAGGAAAAACCTATCACTCATGTAAGGTCTAGTTCTTTGCTTATAGACTACTATATCAACTTGTCAACTTCATAAATGTATTGTAGAAAACCATGTGATCCTTATTCAGTCTTATAGGCCATTTTCAACTGATTAGTTATTCATTAGGTCTTCATATCCTACTAGTCAAGAGTTTAGAGAGGGATGTAGGTGTTCATTAAGAACATATTCAATTGTCACAAGGTTTTTTGATGTTACTTCTTTGAAACATAACTTTTGAGACTCCTCTCCAAGGCATCCTATTCCCAAAATGTTTGCCACAATTTGGAAGGGCATAGGGGTACCTTCTAACCCCTATGAGCATTGGTCCTAAGACTCTCTGTCCTTCATGAAACAACCACATCAAACTAGATCTTCCTTTCTTATCAATGACCTGATGAAAGATATGAACATTCTTTTGCATTTTATAAACATGAAATTTCTTGTTGAGCATGATTTTGACTTGAGTAAGCTAGAGGAGGTCTTGGAGAAGCTTCTATCACTTTGTTCCAATTTTCTTTTGGTTGAAGATGCCGAATCAACCATGAAACCCTACACAATATTCTCAAAACCTACATTCTCTTGATGTGAAACTTGTTCATTTGAGCAATCTCCTACTCTAACTACGTATCAGACATTCTTGGAGTCCTTTTATGACCTTAAAATGATATTTTAATGTACAAACTTCTTTACTTACCTTGAAAACTACAATAATTCTATCTTTTGAGTTGAAGTAATAAAGGAAAGAGGTTTCAAAGTGAGTTATACGTTAGAAAAGGACTTTTGACACCTTTTTGTTGATTGTATGGATAACATGATGCACAATATGACCTTTACCAAGTGAAAAATGGCCTAAAAGATCCTTCTTGACCTCTAGACTAGCTTGAAGCATGTTGGACTTGACACTAGAAAGGCTTAGACAAACACAAAATAAATGGAACAATTACCTTAACTTTTGCTAAGTTACCTTAACTTCTCCGAAAGCTTAAAATGACTTCATGAGTGAACATGACACAAGATTGATTGGGGAAATTACATGTTATAGACTCTAACAACCTAATAAGATCCTATTTAGACCTTGAGATGACAGGGGAACTAATGCAATGCCAAGTTTTGGATTATAGGGGTTGACATTTGGCCTAGGAGGCCAAATTGTCAACACTTACCATTTTGAATATATTTTTATTATAATATTTAAATAGTATAAAAATCAAATACCTTTTAATATGTGTGTTTTATACTATTTATTCTACTAATTTAATATTTAAATAGTTTAAATATATTGCTAATATATTTGCCAAGGGTGTCCCCTTACTTTGACACTCTACGTGTTATTTGTTGAAGCCTTGGGCTATCTCCTAGCTTCAAGAGATTCTCAAGGGCTTGTTCATGGCATTGTCTTGCCCAACCACACCTCCCAACTCATTAATGGGATTTTTGCAGACGACACCTTCCTCACACTCGAAGAACAAGAGGCCACCTTTAAATAAGCTATACAATGCCTAGACACTTTTTATCTGGCCTTTGGTTCCATTTTCCAATGGAGGAAAACCTAGTGTTTATGGCAAAGTATGATGCCTATCCCTGATTGGCTTATCACTTGTAATTGGTAATGGATTACTCAGGGGGAACAATTCAAGTTCTTGGGCATCCCCTCCACCTTTGACAGTTCTTCGGTCAAACTTTGGTATTATGTCCTCAACAGGGTTGAAAAGAAGATTGAATATTGGATTACTAAACCCTTATCTCTAGCAAGCAAGTTTCAGGGTTGCACCAAAATCTTGGCCTCCACTCATGTCTATTATTCTCCCTGTTGGGATCCTTCTAAGGCCTCCTATGAAACACCAACTAGAATCCTTAGAGATTTCCTCTAGGCTAATTCTAATCATGCCTGGGGTTTTCATTGGGTGGCCGAGATATTTGTTGCCTCCTTCATGATAAAAGGGCGATGTGGGCATCATTGATACTTTTTGGCAAAATATGGCATTGTGTGATAAGTGAATTGTGCAGGTCATTGTGTGTAACGAATCCTAGAAAACTTTGCTAAGGTATTATATATCCATGAGATCTCCCTATGGTAAAACTAGTCAGCAGAATATTGACTTCTAATCCCTTCTCATTACAACAACTCCTATCAAATCTCTGGCTCTTATGTGGCTAAAAGTATTTGGAAGGCATTTGAAGCCATCAAACCTCACTTGAAGTGGGTGGGAGATGGTTTTCTCATAGGGTTGTCTTTTAATGACCATAATTTATGGCAATGCCCTATTCTTACTATTTTTTTATTGTCCTAGCTGAATTACCTATATTAAAAATGAAGTTTCAGTTAAACAATGCGAACTTGCCTTCAATTCTTCACATCCAGGAGTTGTTACCCTGATGTAGTGTTGCATAAATTGGGCCTGTAGGCTCCTTACACATGGTGGAAAGATTGGAGTTGGAACTGTGATAGTCAATTCAAGAATTACTCTCGCGAGTTATTTTATTAGGTGATGTATCCTTTCTCCCCGGCTTTAGGCAAACTCAATAGGTGTTGCGGTCTCTAGTCCTCTCCCAATACTTGGCTCGCTTGTTTGGATCATGTGTGACAGCGTAGCTTGGAGCCCAAGTTGGCTCATTTTTTATAGTGTTTGATATAGCAGGTGTACCTTAGGTGTTCCACTTAAGGATGATCCTCCACCTCCCCATTAAGTGTTGTAACCTGTGTTTAGTTTATTTTTATGTGAATAAAATATATGTAATGTGTTGGTATCACGTTTTAACCAACATTGTTATGTAATTTTTATTTTTTCATTGTCATGTTTTAAAGTGAAATTTTTTTTTGATAAATTTTTTGAATCATACATACCAATTAACTAATTTAATATATAACATTTTGTATATTATTATTTCATTAATAATACTCAAATTAAAACATTTTAATTATAAAAATATAATTAAATTTTAAAAATATAACGTACTTCCATCATATAACATATTCTATAATACTTATTTAGAGAAAGATTCAATTATATATTTCATAAAATTAAGAGAAGTTGAGAAGGAAATGGATGTACACTGTACCATATGCCGTGTTGCAAAAGACCACGGATTCCTAAAATTAAGCATGGTAAAAATGGTCATTGTTGCCGGGCTCCTCCAAATTTTAATGTAAGCTAAGCTCACCATATGCTTACCCTCCGACAATTGTATTAATCAATTGGCGGATTATACGGAATATATTATCATTCAATCCACTCACTCCGCTGTCTTTTCGAAGCCTAAGAAAAGTAATAAAAAGCCTCATCCGCACTAGGGAATACTAGTGGCACCTATCTACACCAATTTCGTTCTTTTTTTAAGGTCGGACTCTGTCATGTCAAATACAGCGTTTTAGCACTGGAAGCGATAAAATCGAAACCAAGACACACTCGGGACTAGAAAAATAATAAACAATAAATTTACATACACGTGTGACGCTGTCCACCATTGAAACCACTCATGTAATACATATAAAAGGTCAAACGCCTGACAGTGTAACAGAAACCACTTTGCCCTGTTGCTACTTTACAGCAAAAGCAGGTGCAATGTAATCTCCTTGTTTTGTTTTAAGTTTGAAGCTTTGCCACGCTTGGAATATGAGTGAGGGGGTTGCGCATCCAGCATGGCATCCTCTAGGTTGAGAAGCAGACACAAGGAGAAGAAGGAGAAGCAGAAAGCAAGGGGAAGAATACCTGTGGCAGGCAGTATGAATAGCAACAAGTACTTGATAATCCTTTCCATGGCAATGAATGTCCTCCTTGTCATTAGTTTGGTATATGAGAAACACTCCCATGCACATTCCCTTGTGAATGGAAAGTCGTCATCAATGGCTGAAGGAGAACATGGTGGCTATTTGCTCTCTAAACATGCAAGTGCCGAATGCCATGCCTGCTTGACAGGCCACAACTATTCCATTTTGGTTTCCAATTGTATTATCAATCTTGACCAGTAATTTTTCTCAATCTTCTCCTTTTGCTTTTAGGAACATGCTTGTTACAATTACAAATAGAATACATATCAATAATTTCTGCCTTTGTTTACATACAAGATAGAATCTGTGGGTGGCTTCTGTCCAAAAAATTAATCTACTTAGGGGTTTTCTTGCCCATGAATAATGTTACTGTTATAATACAATGGTATAACTATAACATTTCATATATATATATCTAGGCTACAGCCCAATAAAAACTGAAAATTGAAATTTGAAATGGAGTTCATAAATTTGGATTGGATTGGATTGACTACAATGCAGTGGAGACCCAACAATGTTTGAATCCTTTTGGATTGACAAGGAGCAAGAGGATGCAACTGTGATTTTGGGTTGGCAGCTGATGAGCTACTTTGCGGATATGGAAAACATATGATGATTTTTAGAAGCAGAGTTAGCGAAGGAAATCAGATCTCTTCACAGTCTTGTTGGGAATGCCGTAACTAAAGGGCGTAATATAGTTACAAGCACAGGGTCGACACAACTCTTTCAAGCTGCGTTATATGCCCTGTCTGGGCCGGGTCGGTCGGATGTTGTCTCTGCTGCACCCTATTATTCGGTATGATCATCTTTCAAAGTGGGATTTGGGAGTGAAGGAAGTTAATTTCATCCAGAGTTGTGAATTGAATAAGATTTAATTAAACAAGTTTTCATTGCAGTCTTATCCAGTGTTGACGGACTATTTGAAATCAGATATGTATAGATGGGCTGGTGATGCGTGGAAGTACAAGCATAAAGATCATTATATTGAACTCGTAAATTCCCCAAATAATCTCGATGGTTTTATGAGGGAAGCAGTTGTAAATGGATCTGGACCAGTTGTATATGATCATGCCTATTATTGGCCACATTATACTCCTATCACTGCGCCTGCAGATGGAGATGTTATGCTTTTCACCGCATCTAAAAGCACAGGTCATGCAGGAAGCCGCATAGGGTAACATTCCCCCTTTATGTTTGTGTTTATGCTGTAATGGCATTTCCATTACATCCTCTTATGCTGCTTATGGATTTTGTATTTTGTATTTTGTAGGTGGGCAATCGTTAAAGATGATCAAGTGGCTAAGAAGATGACCAAATACATAGAGCTAAATACCATTGGAGTGTCAAAGGATTCTCAGTTACGGGCTGTAAAATTTTGCATTCTGTAACCAACACTTATGCGTCTGGGTTTGAAGAAGAAAAGATATTTTTTCATCATGGCTCTTCTTTAATGAAAAAAGGTGGAAGAGGCTACGAGATGCGGTGACCCTGAATCCCCGTTTCAGCTTGCCCACTTTGTAACGTCAATATTGCAACTTCTTTGTCAGGCACACCACTCCTCAACCAGGTATATACTAACTACAAGCAAGCAAACGGTATAAATTTTGAATGCTTATACTGACTCACTATAAATATATGCAATGCAGCATTTGCATGGCTAAAATGTGAAGGAGATGATGATAATTGTGCGGAGTTGTTGAGGCGGCAAGGAATAATGAGTCGCAGGCATTTTAGTATGCGTGACTCGGCATTGTTGGTAGAAATCACACCTTCAATCTTCTCATCGAGAGGCTCTCTACCATTCAATGAAGTGATGAGATGAAGACCATCCATTCATTTGGGAAAGCGATAGCAATTATGATACTCGCTGGATTACATTTGCATTTCCGTATGAATGGAATATTTCGGAATGGGTATACCATTTACTTGCTTTGTTTTTTCAAGTTTTAATATCTAGCTAGGGGAAAGGTTTTTTAGTGGTGCACGTTTTAATTGTAGAAGAGGGTTTTTGTACAAGTGAATTTCATTAATGAAATATATTGGTATGTATAAATATTGAAGTGTACCAAAAGTTGAATATGTAATATCTAATATTTTATTCAATATTTATTTTATAAATTTAAAAGAAATCAATCATATCTTGACAAATAAGATTCAAGTATTGATATTATGATGTAGAGTTATTGGTATTGGTACTCCAAAAATTAAGTTTTGGTTATATGTTTAAAAAAATATTTTACAATCTTTTGTAATAAAATCGGTTATATCATAAAATGTATGAGTTAAACCTTGAAATTTTAGTTATAAACACTTAAGAAGACATATTAAAATGGGTAATTTTTTTGAAGTCTAATGTAATATTATGACACCTTAATTCACTCTTCAAAGTTAAGGTGCACCACTACTAAGACCTTTCTCCTACTAAACTAATAGCTCCGCAAAAGACTTTAAACCTTGACTATGTTTACCACACTTCTCATAAAAATTTATTAAAACTAAGTGAATCAAAGAAAATATTCTCTAACATTTCATTTATTGAACCACTAGCGACATCTCCCAATGATATGCATTACTTTTTAATTTACTTCCAAACTTAGACATTTATGGTGCTTCTGACACATATAACCCTTTTTAAAGCTTCATAACTATAAGGATCCTATATATTTGGCTCTCTTCTTTTAAGAACTATGTGATCTTCACCATGATTTACCTGAACACTTTATTTTTACAATGATATGTAAATAGAGGATTGTTTTTTTTTTTTCACATATATTTTTTTTAATATTAAATAAGAAGTGATTATATAACAAGATTGTAGATATGTTGAGATCAATAAGATATATATATATATATATATGGTTGCATGTTTTTAAATTTTAGACTTGCTAAAGTTACTCTTGTGTTTTCTATTTCTTAAATAAATATTATATTTTTTCAATTTCATAAGTCGATTTTGATCTTTCATGGACATTAATATCATTATCTTATCTTCTCTCATTAGTTACAAATGATTTATTTTTTAATTAAATTAGATATAAGAGACTTTTTTTGTAAAATTCTAATAAAATAGTTGTATTTAACTAAGCATTTATAACACATTCAATACAATAATAATATTTGATTAATAATTAGAATAACAATACAATGAATATAAAGGAATAATAATATTATACCTTTGTGCATAATGTATTATAAGATTAGTGGCATAAGTATGAAATTGAAAATACACAACTAAAATCAAATGATCATCACATAAAAATCAAGATTTGATATGAAAAGGTTATCGAAATCGTACACTTTATTCCCCCAATTATATAGTGAAATAATTTAAATTGAACTAATTATCTATCACAAAAAAATGACTTTTGGGTTTTATGTAATTTATCCAATCTCATTCTTCACTTCCATGCCCTTAATTTATACATTACGATTACTAGATCCTTGTAATTAGCCAAATGTTTGACCTAAGAATAAAGAAAATAAGAATTTGAGTCAACATTAGGGTTTGGATGGTTATTTTAGACACTTAATTTTGATTCAAGACCCTTTTCCATTACATATTTATTGTGTTTTATTGCATTTGGTCCACTTGTATATATTTATCTATTTTGGGGCACATTTACCCCATTAAAGACACATTAGTCTTCATTCATTTAGATTTTCTCAAATACCTCAAATATATTAATTATTAATCCCAAGATTTTAAATATTTATCCTTTATTTAATAATGTTAGGATGTGAAGTCACTATTTATAGTTACTATTCACCATCATTATTCATGTAATGAGGTGGAAGCATGAGTTGGTGGTGACTGTGTATGAGGTAGCACCTTATTGATGTGGCATGGTCCACATGAAATATTTTATTGATTAAAATATTAAGAGAGAGAAATGGGGTGCCATTTCATGATGGGTAACCTTTGGAAGTCTGTGGGGAACAAGCATCTTCACCCATGTGTTTGTGGGGTGCATTTATCTATGGGCCCTTTTGGTTGGAGTCAAAAAGATGATTGAGGCATCTTTTGACTCATGTGAGTGCACATGGATTGTATGGGCATTTACCACCATGCTTGATTGGATTCACATGTGAAGTAGGGATAACATGTTTGAGTCACATGGAGATGGGATCTTCAAGTCAAAAGTGGGAGCATATTTTGACCAAGAATATGTGAGGGGAACAATGTTTCGTATTCATGAATAGTGAGGCCACATGGAGGCTGGTGCATTTTCCTCACTCTCCTCTTATTCATCCTTTATTATTTTCTCTCATTTGTATTCTATTTAATGTATGACACACTCTTATGTTGGTATTGAGTTAAAGCTTGAAAAAATAAGCTTGTATTTTCTAGTTTGCTAAAAAGCTTTTTATAGCTTGTATGCTTGTGAGAAAGCATTGTAAGAAGAGTGTGTTGTGAGGAAGCATTGTTGGAGAGACTGATTTTTGAAGTTATTAAAATATTACAACTACCATTTACCCCGTGGTTTTTCCTTGCACTTTGAAAGGTTTTCACGTATCTCTCTGAGTAATGTGTTATTTTTATTATTTGTTTTAATAGCTTGTTTATTTAAACATTTAATTTCTTGCATAATTGGATATTATTACTAACATCTAGTAGCAGAGCTAGGATCTTTGAAAACATCTTGTGTTGAGTGTTTTCTAATGAGTTAAGGAGTTGTGTGCAAGTGAGAGCTACTATAATGATAGGAGTAACCAGGTTCAAAGTAGAGAATTTTGATGGTAAGAATTTATCCCTATAGAAGATGAAGGTGGAGGATCTCTTGGTACATAATGACCAAGTTCTAGCCTTGAAAGGTATTTTAAGCAAACCCAATAGTATGGCAGATAAGGATTGGAACAAGATGGATAGAAAGCTAGTTTATATCATCCATTTATGTCTTGTAGATTTTGTGCTCTTTAGTGTTGTTGAGGAGAATACTGAAAAATAATTGTGAGAGAAATTAAACAAGCTATACTAGATAAAGTTAGCTACAAATAAAGTTTTCCTGAAGAAGCAATTTTATAGTTTGAGGATGAAACAAAATTCATCCATTACTGATCATTTGAACGAGTTCAACAACATAATCATCAAGATATTCTCCATCAATTTGAAGATGGAGGATGAAGACAAGGCAATTAGCTTGTTATGCTCACTTCCTAATAGCTATGATCATCTTGGGATGACCATCAACAATTTATCATCAATAACTCTCAAATTTGATGATATAGTTACAGCTTTGATTAGAAAGGAGATGAGAAGAAAGTCTTCTCGTGCATCCTCAAGTAATGGAGCATTGTCTATGAGAGGGAGTTCCAGTGAGAGGAGCAAGCAAGGTAGATTACTATAGATCTATGAATTTGACTCAAGAGAGGA
Organism: Torreya grandis; assembly: GCA_037957365.1. Taxonomy (NCBI): domain Eukaryota; kingdom Viridiplantae; phylum Streptophyta; class Pinopsida; order Cupressales; family Taxaceae; genus Torreya; species Torreya grandis. The sequence goes on along the minus strand of JARHVA010008367.1, from coordinate 440,357 downwards.
TGATTAGTATGGTGTTAGTTCCAAAATGAAAACAAAATGAAAAAAATACACTAATAACATAACATCTCTAGGCCTAGACACTAGGGAGAGCTTAGTTAACAAAAATAAATGACAAACACAACTAAAAAGTAAGGAATAAAACATAAGAATTCCTTCACCTTCCTTGGATGCTCCAAATGCCTTTGTAGTAGTGGCTTTCTTGGTTCTGTGCTCATGAAGTCCTTGACAATGGAAGCTTGGATACCTCCATCTCTCCTTGGCACCTTTGGCTTGTAGCTTGGCTTGGCTTGGAATCAATTTGGCATGGTAACACTAGTTGCAATGGCTTCTTGAATATATTTGTGAATTATAACTTTGTACCGAAAAATAGCTTAGAAATAATTTGGTAAGGCATCTTATTTATAGATTTTTGTAAATATCTAGAATCAACCTGAACCGTTCATCCTGAGATTGAGATGTGTGGTTGAGGATTAATTCAATTTTTAGAATTAAGTTTATAATTATCCTCATCATGAAATTAGAGGAAGGTGTAATTAAGAGGCATGAAGGGCATCATGAAAGGCATTGATGAGGCATGGAAGGCATGAATCTTGATATTTATGGCATTTATAGTCTAGGGATGTCTTTCCAAGAAATGAGGTCACCTGATGATGCAGATATTCAATATTCATTTCTAAAAACAAGTATTTAAAAATTTTGTATAGAATTATTAATTAGGCTTTGATTTGGGTTAATTAGCTCTTACGCACGTTTACACACTTTGTGCACAAATTACTCAAATTGATTAGAATGTCTTGTTATTGGTCCAAAATTTGATTGGATTGGAATTAGAAAGAAATGTTAGATATGTTGGATCTGTATTCCCATTTAGGATGTTACCAACAACAAATAACAAAGGCACGTGTCTTGTGCAGAAGATTTAATAGGAAAGAACAATCCATATCACCCAGGTGCAAAATTAGCATTTTGACTCAAAATGATCTGATCAAAGTTAGCTAGCCCATAAATTGCATGGCCCATTTAATGATACTTTAGCCAAAATTAGCACTTGAATATGTCAGTTTCACATCATTTAGCATGTTTTAGTGTTTTTATACCAAATTGTGCATTTTGGGTGAAAATTAGCTAAAACCCTGATTGGAGGTTATCAGTGGCCAGATTTAGGCATCTATAATTACCATCTAGATCGAGGACTAAAGGATGCAAACATAAGGGAAAATGCTATCACTGTGGAAAACTAGACCACGTAAAGAAGAATTACTGAAAACTGAAGAAGGTAAATAAGGATGAAAATGAAAACCCACCTTCAATCGAGGCTAGCACTGTGTATTAAGAGGAAGCAAGCACACAAGAAATATTCTACCTAAGCAATAGTAGATCACTTTCCAATGCCTGGGTATTGGACTCAGAAGCATTATTCTACATGTCTCCAAATAGAGATTGGTTCATGGGATACTAACCATATAGTGGAGGGTCTATTTACTTGGGTGATGATCACCCTTTGGATGTTGTGGGAAGAGGGGATGTAAGGATCAAGATGGATGATGGTAGAATCAAAATATTGAAGGATGTGTGATATGTTCTTGATTTAAAGAAGAATTTGATGTTCATAAAGGTGATAGATGAGATGGGTATTCATGTACATTTGGTAATGGTAAATGTAAAATTACCAAAGGATTTCTAGTGGTAGCAAAAGGAGAATTTTATGGCTCTTTGTATTGTCTATGTGGAGATTTAGTGGCAATATTGTAGTAGCAACAATTACAGAGAATTATCAGGATGTTGTGATGTTATGGCATCAATGCCTTTGACATATGAGTGAGAAAGGCTTAAAGATATTACATGACCAAGGTATGTTATCTGGGATTAAGTCTTGTAATTTAGACTTCTGTGACATTGCATCTTTGGTAAACATAAGATAGTAAAGTTTACTACACGCACAAGTAAAATCTCTAATTTTTTGAAACTTATCCATTGGGATATTTTTGGATCTGTCCCTACTCAGTCTATAAATGGTAGAACATACTTTATTTTCTTTATAGATGATTATTCTATAAGAGTATGGGTGTATTCTTTGAGAAAGAAATCAGAATATTTGGAAAAATTTAAAGAATTTAAGGCATGGGTAGAGAAGAGTTTGGGCAAATTCATTTTATGTCTCAAGTCAGATAACAAAGGAGAATATTAATCTAGATAATTTGATATCTTTTGTATGCAGAAAGGGATTAAACATCAAAAGACTATCCCTTATACTCAATAGTAGAATCAGGTAGTTGAGAAAATGAACCACACTATTATGGAGCATGCAATAAGCATGTTGAGTGCATCAAAGCTAGCAAATGGATTTTGGGTGGAGGATGTTAATACAACTATGTATCTTATTAATATGTATCCTTCAGATGCATTGGATGAAAGGAATCTAAAAGAGACTTAACATGGTAATCTAATTGATTATTTACATATTTTTAGTTGTAAAGCATTTGCCCGTGTGCCTAAAGAAATAAGGTCCAAACTATATTTGAAATCTAGGAGATGTATTTTTATCGGCTATGAAGATATATTGAAGGGGTATAGATTGTGGGATCCTACTAACCACAAGATAATTGTTAGTCAAAATGTTGTGTTTAATGAAAAATCCATGAAAGGGAAGGAGGTACAACAAACACTTGAAATTATACTAGTTGAAGTAGTTGATAAAGAAGAAGATGAAAAGGAGCAAGTTGATGCTTTGGAGTAGCAAGCATAGCACCAAGTAAAAAAATCATAAGTCAAAAGGTTGACTCATACCAAGAAGGTTCTAGATAGGTATACTCTTGCATTTCAATCATCTTTTTATTCATTTACTGATATGGGTGAACCAAGTTCATTTTAGGAAGCTAGAGAATTTGAGAATACAAAGAGATGGAGGAAACCCATAGAGAAGGAAATGAGATCACTCCATAAGAATGAGATGTGGGAGCTTTTGGATCTTTCACCTAGAAGAAAGAGTGTTGGTAACAAGTGGGTGTACAAGATGAATAGGAATAGTGATGGGCTATTAGAGCAATACAAAGCTCGATTGGTGGTAAAATTCTATGCATAATTCAAGTATTGACTTCAATGAGATTTTTTCTCCTATTGTGAAAATAACTACTATCAAAGTGTTACTTACATTTATAGCTTCTCAAAATCTAAGACTAGAGTAGTTTGATGTGAAGACAACATTCCTATAGGGTGATCTCAGGGAGGATATTTATATGGATTAGCCTGAGGACTATGAGGTAAAAATAAAGGAGCAGATGGTTTGTAGATTGAAGAAATCATTGTATAGTTTGAATTAGGCACTACAATTGTGGTACATGAAATTTAACACCTTCATAAAGAGCCATGGATTTAGTAGAAGCAAAGCTAACCATTGTGCATATCATAAGAAGTTCAATGATGGGAGATTTATTATTTTACTTCTATATGTTGATGACATGTTGGTTACATGCCCCAACATGAAGAGGATTAATGACTTATAAGCTCAATTGGTTATGACTTTTGAAATGAAGAATTTAGGAGTAGAAAACCAAAATTTAGGGATGAAGATACATAGGGACATGAAAGATAGAAAAAATTGGTTATCACAAAAGACATATGTTGATAAGGTTTTACAATAGTTCAATATGCAGAATGCCAAACTAGTCGGTACCCCACTTCCTATACATTTTAAGTTATCTTCTGATAAATGTCCTAGTATAGAGGATGAGAAGGCTAGTATGTCTAGTGTGCCTTATTTATCAATAGTCAGAAGCCTCATGTATTGCATGGTGAGCATGAGATCAAATATTTCCCAAGCAGTGGGAGTTGTGATCCGCTTCATGGAAAATCCTAGAAAGGAGCATTGGTCTATGGTGAAGTGGATACTCAGATATCTGAAAGCACATTAGATGTTGTAATCTTCTCTTGAGGGGTAGATTTACAGATAAGAGGTTTTGTAAATTTTGATTTTAGTGGTGATAGGGATGGATTAAAGTCCACTATAAGACATGTTTTTACTCTTAATAGTGGAGCTATGACTTGAGATTATAAGTTACAATTAATGGTGGCTTTATCAACCACTAAAGCAGAGTATATGGCTGTAAATGAGGGTTGAAATGAGGAAATATGGTTAGAGTGACTATTAGATGACTGCATGGAGATGCAAAGAAATATTACCTTGCATTATGATAGTCAGAGTGAAATTCACTTGGTGAAGAATGCAACATTTCATGATTGTACAAATCATATTGACATCAAGTAACACTTCATTAGGAGCATGGTGGAGGATGGTAGGATCTTGTTGTTGAAGTAGACATAGAAAAAAATACTACAAACATGTTAACAAATCTGGTCAGGGAAGAGAAGTTTGAGTGGTGCAAAACTTCTTTGGGATTGTTGAGATTATGATGAAGGTAGCATCGGGCATGGTTGGCAGCTAGATAGAAGAATACATAGGTATGGAAAACACTATGTATATTAAATTCAAGTGGGATAATGTTAGGATGTGAAGTCACTATTCACAATTACTATTCATCATCACTATTTATGTGATGAGGTGGTAGTGTGAGTTAGCAGTGATTGTGCATATGAGGTGGCACCTTGTTGATGTGGCATGGTCTAAATGAAATATTTTATTAATTAAAATATTACGAGAGATAAATGGGGTTACATTTCATGATGGGTGACCTTTGGAAGCATGTGGGGAACACACATCTTCATCCATGTGCTTGTGGGCCGCATTTGTCTATGGGCCCTTTTGGTTGGAGTCAAAAATATGTTTGAGGCATATTTTGACACATGTAGTGCACATGTGTTGTAGGGACATTTACCACTATGCTTTATTGGAGTCACATGTGAATTAGGGACAACATGTTTGAGTCACATAGAGGTGGGATCCTCAAGTCAAAAGTGGGAGCATCTTTTGAACAAGCACATGTGAGGGGAACAATGTTTCCTATTCATGAATAGTGAGGCCACATGGAGGGTGGCACATTTTCCTCTCTCTCCTCTTATTCATCCTTTATTATTTTCTATCATTTGTATTCTATTTTATGTATGACACTCTCTTATGTTGGTATTGAGTTGAATCTTGAGAAAATAAGCTTATATTTTCAAGTTTGCTAAAAAGCTTTGTATAGCTTGTATGCTTATGAGAAGGCATTGTAAGAGGAGTGTGTTATGAGGAAGCCTTGTTGGAGAGGTTGATTTTTGAAGTTAATAGAAGACTATAGCTGTCCATTGCCCCATATTTTTCCCTACACCTTGCCAAGTTTCCACATAACTCTCTGAGTAATGTGTTATTTCTATTAATTATTTTAGTAGCTTGTTTATTTTTGCATCTAATTTCTTGTATAATTAGATAATATATTTAATATGATGGTTATTTTAGACACCTAATTTTGATTCAAAACCCTTTTCCATTACATATTTATCGTGATTTATTGAAATTGGTCCACTTGTATATATTTAGCTATTCTGGGACACATTTACCCCATTAAAGACACATTAGACTTCTTTAGATTTTCTCAAATATATCAATTATTGATCCCAAGATCCCAATGATCCATCCTTTATTTATAACTTGATCCATTTTATGAGCCATTTTCTACTCTAGGTCATAATTAATGGTTCATCAAACTTGTCTTGATTAGAATCGGTCCTCTAATGATTATGACCCTCTTCCTTTTGTGGGTCCTTTTCTTCGTGGCTTGATTTCCTATGCCATGAATTTCATTTATCATAATTCTCTAGGTTTGACCTATGCTTGAAGTGGTCTAGGGAGCTCTATATATACAAATATATGTTTTAGTGGTATTTCCATCACATCCTCTTATGCTGCTTATGGATTTTGTATTTTGTATTTTGTAGATGGGCAATCATTAAAGATTCTCAAGTGGCTAAGAAGATGACCAAATACATAGAGCTCAATACCATTAGAGTGTCAAAGGATTCTCAACTATGGGCCAGTAAAATTTTGCATTCTGTAACCAACACTTATGCGTTTGAGGTTGAAGAAAAAAGATATTTTTCACCATGGCTCTTCTTTAATGGAGAAAAGGTGGAAGAGGCTATGAGATGCGGTGATCCTGAATCCTTGTTTCATCTTTACCACTTTCTAACGTCAATATTACAGCTTCATTGGTAGGCACACCACTCCTCAACTAGGTATAAATACTAAAGTAAGCAAACGGTATAAATTTTGAGTGCTTATACTAACTCATTATAAATATATGCAATGCAACATTTGCATGGCTAAAATGTGAAGGAGATGATGATGATGATTTTGAGGAGTTGTTGAGGCGGCATAGAATAATGAGTCATAGTGGGAGGCATTTTGGTTCCCATGCCCCACACAATTATGTGAGACTCAACTGGACCTAGATTTATTTCCTCATCTTGTATAAGGATATGAACCTTTCTAACAACTGATAATCAATTACCTTTCACCATGATGAGTCTCTAAAGAGAAAGGAATCCTGAATTCTACACAGAAGATAAAATTACTCTATACAGAAGTGGAAGGTTGCCTCCTCATAAAGGAGTGTATAGGCACCCAGAAGGTGTTATCAGTTATTTCTCTGTAGCCTATCAGCCTACAGGAGATGATAGCGAACCCTCAAATGAGTTTAAATAGAGAAATTATGTGTCGAGGTATCATGCACACCTTTCTAAATTTTTTGATGATCTTTGTAAAGATGTTTTGTATATCCGAAATTCTCTATCTAGATTAGCCATAGTAGAAGAAATACTATGCATATAAGGAAGGTCTGTAATGATGTACAACAATACACAAACCAAACATTTAATTATGTCAGGCCAACACATGATAAGGTTGTTACACTACATCAAATCATTTCTGCTTTTAATGATTATCTATCTTCTATTGATTCAAAATTGACTGCTCTTGAAGACAACCATAATTGGCTTGTAGCTGAAGAGAAAAAAGATACAATAAAGATAGAAGAAATTCCTGAAATGGAAGTTGCTCCATCATATGGAACATCTTCAGTAAAATTTGGAGGAAACTTCAGAACAGTAAAGAAGACAAAAGGTCCAAATACCTCCATGATGCAGAGAACTCATATACCACTTCAACCTTGGTATCTTAATATAGACAGTATATTAAATCCATTGAATGAAATTAGTGCTTGGTGTAATAGCATGAGAGTTATTAAAGTAGTATAAAATTTAGACCCTACTACTACAACTCTCTTTGCTTTAAAGTACTTTTGGGGAATAACTTAATATGGTGGAACTCTATGACAGAAGCTGAACATTATGTTCGATCCCACAATCAACCAGATCCCCTTGCAGTTTTGTATAATATGCTTATAAATGAGTTTTCTCCCCCTATAGGGAACAAAGAAATATAATCTCATAAATGGCTAATAAAAATGAATTTTTTCAATTTAAAGAAATTTGAGCCATTTGCACAATAGTTTAGGGAATTGGCATATGAATCCAAAAGTTTCAATACAACAGAAAATAAAATCAAGTTTCTTGAGGCATTACCTTATAACCTCATTGATATAGTATTACAATATATTGATGTCAAAGGTCTAACTCTTGTTGCCATGTCTTTAACAAATGTTATTGATTTTTCTAGACAACAAGCTATGCAGCTCATCTCTGAGACAAAGACCATCCAAAAGCTCAGTAAGAATCAAAACTCTAGAATTGATCTAGTCTTCCCTGAGACTACTCCCTTTAGTTGTAGATAATTTGTACAACTAAGAAAATCCCAAAAGAAATAACATCCTTAGCTTTTCTTCAAATGTCGATCCTTTCCTTGAAAACATTCCTATGCTCCACCTTTCCATTTCCTTCAACAACGTAGGACACCTTGACCTGATTCCAAAACCATCCTTTGCTATATCTGCAAGAAACCTAGCCATATTGCCCCTAATTGCCATTGCAAAAACAACGCTGTTAAAGTTGTCTATTCCTCCAATGCAGCAACATGGTGGGATGTAATAGACCCCAAAGAAGATTTGTATCTACAAGATGATATCTATGAGCCTATCATAGAAGCATATTCTGATGAAGATGAAGATGCTCAAGATGAAACAGAGTTAGAATCTTTAGCTGATGAGCTAGAACAACATTTCACTAACATGCAGATGCCATGGTCAAGATCACACCCTCAGAGGGAACATCCTCAATTTGAAGCATATGGATAGTGGTCAAGGAATCACCATGAAGTGATACCAGAATATGAAAGAAGACCTAAACCACATTCAAGAAAAAATACCAAAGGTAGACAACCTCCTATGCCAAGGATGCCTCCATCAATGCAAATACCAGAAAATATTCCTTTACATTTTCCAAGTTCTTTTTAGCCTAGTGATTCATGGATTAGAAATAAATTTTCCTGCAATGATCCACCAAAAGAAATTCATTCTCTAAGAATAGTGCTAAAATGGGATGAAATTTATCCTCCAAAAATTGAAGAAGAAGAAGCAAAAGAGCCAATAGAAGAATTCTTCTACAATTAACTAGGAGAATGTAGCATAACTCTCAAAGAAGAACAAGAGTTCCAAGAAGAAGAACAAGTCTACATAGAAGAGCATAATACCACCTTAGATCTATCCAACTGCAAACTGGTATGTACAAATGTTCCTCCTCCTAAGGTTCCATAGCTTACATATTTAACATAGCCTATTAATGGTAAATTTTCTCAATTTATCACAGTAGAAATAAATGGTAGACTTGTATATGCTCAGAGTGATATAGGTGCATCATTTTCATTTGCTAAGCCACAAGTTATCAAAGATTGGTAGAAGTTATATGAATCACAATCATATAGAAGCTTAGATGTCCAAGGAAATAGTTTTGTCTATAACCTGTATAAGCATCAACAACCCCTAAGAATCTAGAACAGAATATTTAATTGTGATTTCTTTGTTCATAAGTCTATGTCAGTAGACATACTCTTAGGAGGTGCTTTTATAGATCGATATTCTCCCTATGGATCTAATCCTAAAATTTTTATGCTTACAATTGATGATCAAAGGCTTAGAATTCCTCGCTTGACCTATGCCACAAAATAATTCCCAAGCTCTATGAGTCAGACACTTGAAGAGAAAATTCTAGCTAAAATATTGAGTTTAGGGAATAAGATAAAAGAAAATATTTGTTCAGACAAGCCACAAAAATTTTGGTCGAAATCAATGCTGACCATGGAAATTAATTTGATAGAGGGAAAATTATTGAAAGTAGGGAAGAAAATACCTATCCCTGCTAGTGATTGTGATGATATGGAAAACCAGATTACAGAGCTATTATAAAATGGTTTCATAGAGAAATCAACCTCTTCCTATTACTGTTATGCATTCATGGTGAATAAGCATTCAAAACAAAAATGAGGTAAATAGAGAATGGTCATCAATTACAAGGTATTGAATGCCATTACTTAACCTTATCCATATCCTATACCAGATAAGACATATCTGCTAGAAAAGGTAGCAAGATGTAAATATTTCTCACAATTTGACTGCAAATCTGGATTTTATCATATTAGAGTAAAGGAATCTGACAAAGAAAAAATAACATTTAGTTGTCCTTTCGGCCACTTCTAATGGATAGTCATGCCATTTGGATTAATGAATGCACCTGATTATTATCAAGCCCATATGAATAATATATTCAAAAATACTTTAGATTTCTTGTGTGTATACATAGATGACACACTGGTTTTCAGTAGCAGCTTAAATGAACACCTTGTTCATTTAGAAAAATTTTATCAGTTATCCACAGATGCAAGAATAGTACTCTCTAAAACAAAGATTCAGGTATGCAAAATAGAGTGTAATTTTCTTGGTATGGTTGTAACTAATTCCAGACTGTAGGTTCAACCACATATAAAAGAAAAGGTTTCTGAATTTCTAGAACACATGGATAAGCCCAAACTACAAGCATTTTTAGAACTATTAAACTATCTCAATAGTTTTTATCCTAATTCTAGGAAAGACAGATTTATATTACATGAACTATTGTAGAAGAAAAATTCTTTCGAATAGAAAGAACATACTCAGGGTAAAGATAAAGGTTCAATCTTTACCTGAGCTATATATACCCAATTCAGATAAGTTTATTGTTTACTCTGACGCCTCAGATGTTGCTTGGGGTGGTTTCTTAGTTTGTGTAAATAATGATAAGGAATTTATGTGTGAGTTTGCCAGCGGTGTTTTTGGTTTAGATGTTCTAAAATGGATCTCATCTGATAAAGAAATTTATGCGGTGAAAAACTGTCTGGAAAAGTTTGCCTTAAAGCTGATACATCTGCCATATTTTATTATAAGAACAGAGTACACTAGATTCTTAACCTTCAAAGAAAAGGATCATGATGGGAAAGATGGCAGAGGTAAATATGTCAGATGGCAGACATATTTCAATCAATTTAATTATACTATAGAACATATCAAAGGAACTGATAATGTGGTTGTAGATTGGTTAAGCAGAAGCTATCTTTACACTTTAATGTTTCAGCGAGACCCTGATTTCAATCTAACAAGGATTCACAACCAGATTTTCAATACTTTGAATATACTTGTGCAAGAACATATTTTGAGAGGACTTCATCCAAGGTACACATGCTTCTCTCACAGAGCTTCTTCAAATCTTTAGATGTCTATAAAAGCCCATGTTGAAGCAAACTACCATCGTCAATAAGGAATAAATACTATTCATAGATTTAATAGTGAATTACTATATAATCATTTTTTTATTAAATCAAAAGACCTTTGTGGACATGGCACGTGAAGATCAGATCAAAATATAATGAACATCTTTACAGATGGATAGCACGATATGGTCCCCATAGAATTCATGAGATTGAAGATCAGAATCAAGACATTGTAGTACATACAATCATATGGAGACACATGGAGTGGGAATCCTACTTTTACATCAATCAAAACAATATGGATAATAATGGAGTGCCACAATGGCATCTTTCAAATTTTTTCCAGCGCAAATGTCTTTTTCATCCAATAAGTGACGATGACTTGTTAACTGAAGCGGAAGCAGTGCTGGACCCACCTTATCAAGAATCCTCGTCTAGTGCTTCCAATAGTATCTCACTATAGACCTACTTTTGCACTGTAAAGCATGATGGGATAGACACCGCCTTGGTAGAGATTCCAAGCAGGACCTCCCAAATTGCTATATAAGGACCCTTCCTCAGTTTTAGGGCATCAAAAAATCATTGAGTCATTTCTAAGTATGTGTGTGTGTAAGATTTTGTGAATGCTCTTCTCTTACCCATTCAAGACCCTGAGAATCAGATGTACAAAATCTATATTATAAAAAGAGTATTTTAATTCTTCTGAGTTTTATAATATTGAAGCCGTAGCCATTTAGCCCCTACCTCCTGTCACAAGTTTTCTGTTCAAGATTGCTGAAAGCATCTATTGACGATATTGTTGATAGAAATCACACCTTCAATATTCTCATCAATAGATTCTCTACCATTCACTGAAGTACCATCCATTCATTTTGAATGATTATACTTACTCATTATAAATATATGAAATGCAGCATTTGTATGGCTAAAATGTGAAGAACGAGATGATGATGATGGTTGTGAGGAGTTGTTGAGGCGGCATGGAATAATGAGTCTCAATGGTAGGAATTTTGGTGCCCATGCCCTACAAAAGTATACGAGACTCAGCAGTGTTGATAGAAATCACACCTTCAATCTTCTCATCGAGAGGTTCTCTACCATTCAGTGAAGTGATGAGATGAAGACCATCCATTCATTTGGTAAAGTGATAGCAATTATGATGCTCACTAGATTACATTTGCATTTCCATTTATGTATGCATGGAATATTTGAAGTTTTTATCACCTAGCTACTAGCTAATAGACTTTAAACCCTCGTTATATTTAGCACGCTTACCATACAAATTTATTAAAACTAAGTGAATCAAATAGAATATTTCCTAACTCACCATGTCGTTTATTGAATGATATGCATTACTTTTTAATTTAATTCTAAACTTACACTTTTATGGGCTTCTAATTTTACGGTTTTTTTTCTATTTCTTCATTTTCCGTCATGTAATGGTTTTTTTATTTTTTTTATTGGTTAAATTTGAAATTTGAAACCAATAATTATTTTGTAGTTAGATCTACTTATTATAATAAGATAGGATTTCTTTTTTCTTTAGAGACATATATAACCTTTTCTAAAACTTCATAATTATAAAGATCATGTATATTTGGCTCTCTTCTTTTAACAATTATGTGATCTTCACTATGACTTATTTAGACACTTTATTTTTACAATGGTATGCATGCAAATAATTGTTTCTTTTTTCATATTTTACCTTTTTTAATATTGCATAAGAAATGATCATATAACAAGGTTATAGATATGTTGAGATCAATAAAGTATCAAAGGAATATATATATAAATTCTAAGCTTGTTAAATTTGTTCTTGAATTTCTTATTCCTTAAATAAACATTATTTTTTTCAATTTCATAAGTCAATTTTTACCTTTCGTGGACATTAATATCATTATCTTATCTTCTCTTGTTAGTTACAAATGATTTATTGTATACTTAAATTAGATGTAAGAGTCTTTTTTTGTAAAATTCTAATAAAATAGTTATATCTAGTTAAGCATTTGTAACACATTCAACATAATAATAATGTTAGATTAATAATTGGAATAGTAATATGACAAATATAAAGGAATAACAATGTTATATCTTTATGTACAATGTATTATAAGATTAATGGTATAAGTAAGAACTTGAAAATGCACAACCAAAGTCAAATGATCCTCACATAAAAATCAAGATTTGATATGCAAAGGTTATCAAAGGGTATGTTCACGGAGTTGGGGGACAATTCCATGGACATACCCAACTACGCGTACACATTATAACATAACATCTACGTGTTATTGTTATAACGCGTACGCGTTATGGCTCAGAATTCTCAAGCCACAACACATATGCATTATAACAATAATGGGTATGTGTTATGTTTATTTATAAAAACACATACATGTTATATAAATTCATATGCATTTTTATATTTAAACATAACACGTACCCGTTATTGTTATAATGCATATGTGTTATGGCTAAGGGATCCCAAACCATAATGTATATGTATTATATCATGAGCCATAAGGTGTACATGTTATAATAATAATGAGTACACATTATGTCTAAATGTAGAAATGTGTACGCATTATATAAATGCATATACGTTCCTATATTTAAACATAATGTATATACATTATAGAAACTAAAAAAAAAAATCATATGATCTTTCTCTTTCTATTTTGCTTCCCATTTGGATTTTGCTGCTTTGAGTCACATTTTTCCTTCTAGATCTTGCTTTTGCCCTCTAGCTCACATTTTTCCCTCCAACTCGCATGAAAATCATTAATTTTGCTCCTGCATTCATGAGATCGATGATGCCACCTCAAAAAATAAATAGGTTTTATAGATTAAATCAATTTATTTTGAATGTTTTATGAATGTAAATTACATAGTTTGATTTGTATTTTTTCTCCAATAGGTCGACATGCTCTGCCTAACCCTATGCCTAATCCTCCGCCTAACCCTATGCCTAACCCTCGTAACCCTCTTCCTAAACCCTTCTATAGTTCCACTAGATCCCTTAGGCAGTCAAGAGGATATAAATGCTCACATAGTAGAGAATATAATTGAAATTGAGTAGATAATTAGGATAATGAGGGAGCCCACTTTCATGAACACCGCACCACACCTATTTGGCCAATACCCTAGAGTTAGTATTAGGTTAAGTTGACTTGATAATGAGTCAAATTGATATATGGAGGTTATATAAGGATAACTATAGGGCTTACTATGTTGATACATTGTCAGCATCTAAGGTGAAGAAGAAAGATATAATAAAAGATCAAATTTGTGCCTTATTTATCAACCTAGCCACTAATGCCTTATTTCCCACAATGAACAAATGTTTCCCAATCCATCGATGTCAACATAGTTTGATTAAAGCCAATTTTTGGGAGCATTGGTGGATGGTGTTTGAGTCATCCCCTCGTAATAACCATGGGGTCCATTTATAATTTTTGAGGAAACTCTATTGCAAGTTTATTCTCAATGAAACTTTGACTATCGTGAGTTTCAAGGCTAAGGGAAAGCCTCCATGCAGGATCAACTAGGTGCACATCATGTACCTAATCAACCTATAATGATCCCTACCCAAAAGCAACTTCATCTAGAGAATCCCTCTATAGTTAAGGAGGTTATGAAGATAAACACTTTGCATGCACTTAGTGTGCTTACTAATACACTCATTCATCATATGAGTAGACTTTCAGTGATAGATGCTCAAGATACTCTAGCTAGTGGCTATACCTAATCCCACTCATGTAGATGTTATGGTACTATATGCATTGGAATTTTAGATGATGATGGTGGCACTTCAAGGGGTTTGGAGGATATGGTCTTGACTAATGAGTTTTTGGCACACACATTTGGTTTGGATAGGTTGGGAGTCTTTACACACATGTAAGTATCTTTTATATAAATTTAATGTTAAATTTTTTAATATATTTTTTAAAATTAAAAAGGTAAAAATTAATTTACACGTTTAAATTAAATAATAAATATTTATATTTTTGTGTTCTAGGAGGATACATTGCCTTCGACAACACAACTAGGTAGTGGGCCAACCCTTACTACATCTATTTGTGTCAGTACAACACCATATACATTTACATAAGTAAAATTTCAAGTGAATCTTATATACCCTATATGTACATTCATACACCTTAATTGCATCATTGGTAGATTTTGTGTAAGAAAATATAGAACGCATAATATAATTTTGTTTAACTTTTATTGTTTAATGTATTAACATGGATTGGTGTAGTGTTAGAAACTCATCCTCCATCTCATTTTTTTTTCTATTATTTTGAATTTTAAACTATGTTTTCAATAACCAAAATAATGAGTTGAGCATTTTCTTGATATCTAATTATATGTAGTTCCCACAGTGGGCCAATCCCAATCAGTAGGATTGGATGTATATATATAAAGAGAGAATCATTTGATAAAAGTTTTTTGGTACAATATATTTGTATCAATTTCACACTTGAGCATATCATGTCTTCATCAATATGCACACCACTCCTTTCTTTTAAATACTGGCATCATAGCCAGCCATTTGATTCCTCATTATCATAATCACATATAGCTGTTCAATCTCTATGATCGATATCCAAGATGGTCATAGATAGCAATTTAAATCCCATCAATTCTAACTGAGCGTAATAATTTCATCTCTATCTATGGAGTTGTAAATTTAGATGGCATAGCCTCTTGATCCCATTATACGTAGTCAAATCCATTGGTTTTTTGGGAGAGCATCTATTAGATCCTATTGGTTTATTGGGAGAGTGTTGACTATGAACTATAGCCTATATGTATATGGCATAGGCCTTGTGACCATATACAAATAGGGGACCTCAACCCCATATAGATGTATGGGGTTGAGTAGTTTGTTACCACCACCTACTTAGGGGGCCTAAAAACATAATATATCTAGTTGGGGGAGAGGGCCTATATGTATCCATCCACTTTCATCACTCGAGTGACATGTTGATTCTATAAGACTATAACACCTTTCATTAGGAAAGTCCCCCTAAAATGAATATTTTGTGTCAACAAGACTATAACACACTTTTTTGACCTCAATCTACTTGTACTATATACAAATATACATTCCCTTGTAAAATTTGATGGAAATATAAGGATATATAGTTGACCTGATGTCATATATAGGACAACCAAAATCATGCACTTGTAAAGAAGATTGTCCACTCACTGTTATCTCTATAATATTTAGTTCTATTTTCTACATGTTTCTTTTAATTTTGATGAGACTTATTTTATAAAGTTCTAGACACTCTTAAAAGGATCAAGTATAGATGTCCCCCATTAAATCAACCTATCACTCTAGGTGTCTTAACCTAATTAAAACTCAGTTTACAAACTTCTCAACAAACACCTATACAGGTTACTTGTCTTATCACAATGACTATTTCTAAGGGCTTTTTTATGACACCAATACTTAGCTGGAATAAAAGTAATGAATGTCTATAAGCAAAGTATTCAAAGTTTTAACATGATCAAAAATTCAAATCAATTTAGACACCATAGCTCATAGGACTGTCCTCAACTATACCAAGTAATTTCCTTAAGACAATTAGGCCTAATGACCAAGTGATTAGGTCAAAATCTGAAATACACCTCAGCAATGCTATATAAGCATCCAAACTAGTCTATATAGGTACATATGAAGGATGTTTCAACACCTAACTTACATTCAATGACTCAATTTCAAAAAATTCACTCAAAAATCCTCCCTCATTGTCTTATCATTCTCCCTCATGAAACTGACCTTTCTTACCCTTAGTGTGGTGTTACAAGTCACATGTTACACATATCCACTTGCCATATTCATGATTCTTGTGACCTCATTAGAATTTTTCGTATCTTATGCAAGACTAAGTTTGTTAGCAACTTGTTTAATCAATAAATTACCCAAGTTATTAATTATTAAGTTGTTTGTTTAACTAATGACTAGGGTGGACACTCCTCCATCATTGCAAGTCGAGGTAGACTCAAGAATTGCTATTGCAATATCATCTACATAGACACTCACTAAGGTGTGTATATTAACTTGTAATTTTGAATTGTATTTTAATACTTTTATTTTAATAGTTTTACTATATACTTTGGCAAATATAACTTATATACATAAATGTATTGTGTATAGGGCTATCATATGACATTTGATAGTCTGATGCTGATGACTATTATGATAGCTCCTCATATTTCTTCATCATTTGGCATGCTTGTTCATGTAGTTGAACTTGGCATTGACCCAGTTAAGCATCAACAATAAATTTAGGAGGACCATGAGATTATGGTAAGTGTATGCTTAAATGATTTTTTTATTATAGTTTAGAACATGAGTTTATTAACTTGGTTTCATGTATACTTGTTAATTTTATGACATTTTTTATATTTGAATAGGTTCGGCTGTAAGTAAGCTATGAGCATAGTACCCATAGTTGAACCTTGGAGCAATCCAAGGCATTCAAGATATCTCCATCTATAAGCAGGGCATCTCGAGGAGAGTCTTCTTCAAAGAAGGCAAAGAGAGGGTGACTATTTGATGATTAAGATGTTGTAGATGATGTAATTTTATGTATGCCTATATGGTAATGTATGCATTTTTGGCATTGTACATGTGTATATGATGTAAACACCCAATATTAGATACTATGTTTTTAGACATGATGTAATTTTTTGTATGCCTATATGGCAATGCATGTATTATTGACATTGTTTGCCTATATATGGCATTCATACATGACATTCTTATTTTGTACATGAATATTTAAGAAACCCAATGAAGTAAATCTTGTTTTAATTACTTGTGTACATAGTATTATAAATGATTAGTTTTGAAATATTCTTAAGGATTACAAATGTTATGAGATTGAGAATAACTTGTTAGGATAATGTTTCAAATCAGATGCTTATAATAAAAAAGAACATTAGTGATTGAATTTTAATTATGTTTGTATTTTGATGCAGAGGTATGGAGGAGAAGTCTACAAAAACATCAATAGTTGGTTCTAAGCCCAACTGATCACATTCACTTGCTATGGTTTGATTTAAATATTTTTTCAAAACCTAGTTCCTCTTTTGACTCTTTGGGATTAATTTAGTTTCTTACACCTATTACTTATTCCTTGTACTCTTAGTAGCACCTCCTTGATGGCATTGACCTATGTCCATACATCCTTTACCTCATTCCATTCATGTCTTATTCACAAACTTCCTCTCAATCTCTTTCTAGTTTTTGATAATCCATACATATCCATAAAATATTAGGTTAAAACCTTTTTATTCACTTTTACAAGTATATGGGAGCAATATTACAAGGTTTTATTAAATTCTCATGGTTAAATCTATTGAAAATGCTTGAAGCTTTCTATTCTAGAGTTTCCCATGCCCTGTACATACTCTCCAAAGGACAAATTTGACCTTCCAACTGATATTTTTTTCTTGAAAAAATTCTCATGACATATAAAACATCTCATAACACCTTTCCAATGATAAAAAAAACAACTTTGGCTTTATGCCTTTGAGACTACCTGTGGGGATTTGAGCCTGCCTATGGGGATTGCATGAAGTTTGGAGTTTAAACACCATTTAAAAGTGTTTAATAGGTTTAAAACCATATAAAAATAATTATAAAATACTTATCTAATATTTAAACCATCAAACACACCTTAAAACTCCAAAAAGTATGCCTACATGAATAGTGACCATTATGAGACATGAAGGGGAATGTGACAAAACCATGAGCACTTCCACTTGTAATATTAAATTAAAAATATTATTTATGGGTATATTATGTCATTAATACCAATTTTAACAATTTTAAATTCATTTGGATATGTAATTTGTGTTGTAGACCCTTTTTACCATAATTTACCTTGAGCTCCCTGCATGCTTCCTTGATGCCAAAACTTGTCTTTCTTCAAAATTTTAAATTAAAAACATAATTTTTATCAATTATTTATGAAAATATAGGTTTAAAACATCATATTATATTATTTTAAGACCTATCCAAGGCTTAAACTTCTTCTTGGCATCTAGATTTGATAAAACTTCTATAAAACTCCAATCGCTGCCTTCTTGACTGCAAAAGGACTATGTCAAAACAACAAGAAATTTCACTATTTATAAGATATTTATGATAGTATGATATGTTTTTTTAGGTCATGGAAACCATTTATAAAAAATTTTGTTCTTTGACTCAACTTGTAGATGCCCCAAACTGATCAATTTATCTAAGGCAGTTTCCAATGTTGACCGTGATTTGACATAGGGTTGACTATACTAAAAAAAATATATTTTCCATTGTAAAAAATCCTTAAAAATATATTTAATAGTTATATTTGGTCATAATGATCCTCTCTACCAATTTTTTTGATTAGATCTGGCATATTTTGGTAAAAGTTAGTAACACATGTCTGCTTGGTTAAATTTCACAAATGAGTCATCATACTATTTTGTCTTCACTTTTGATGTATATAATTGAGGAGAAGTATATAAATCATAATTACAACTAGTGTCAATGTACTTTATGACTTGATCTTTAACATTCCCTTACTAATTCAAAATTGCTCTTTGATTATTGGGCTTACTAGTCACTTGACACATGTACCTATTTTTTGAATATATAGAGACACTTTCCATAATTTTTTATACTAATTAATTATAATATTCCATCATTCTCTACCTCTTTACATTAGTTTATTGAAAAACTTGCTTGTAATCTCTTCACTAGTCCTGACTAGGCATAACCCCTTGGATTCCAAGGACCAAATGTCACTTTAGGTTTCAAGAGTACAATCACAATGATTTAATGGTATTAAATGGTCAAAAAATGCCTGCCCAAACCTCTTTCAAGTATCCAAACCTACTTCACCTTACAATACTTCTCCTTGGGTGTTCACTATCCTTCACACTATGTAGCCCATTAGGTCTATATGACCATTCCTTGGTTTAAGATTATAGGAATCAAATTCATTACATTGATGCTACTAAGTGATAATGACATACTTTTCTAAACCATTCTCGAGTGAGCAAACACTCTATTCCATTCCTGCTACACCTCAAAGTCATAATACTATGTCTAGGCTTGTAGCCTTATTTTCACTATTTTTCCCTTTGTTTGATTAACCTATGTCCTTTAATGAACATGTAAGAACACTTTAGGGCACCATATGTCACCCTTCAAATCCTCACAAATTCACAACACTTTAATTTTATCTTGGTTATCACTTGCTTTGATACAAACCCCCAAACTAGGCCTAATTATGCATATTATAACCCTCCAATCCTTAAAACCATACCTATCTATACATTACCATTCCCAAACCAATTTTATCAGTTAGAACACATATAATTATGCAAGATTAAAAAATTTGGACCCATTCTAATGGTTTCATCTCTCAAATTCTCCTAAACCCTAGTTCTAGGGTTTTTAGGCCCTGTACAAACACTTTGAGCACTTTAAAATCTAAATCTTAAATGATACAATGTTTTAGAGGCTCAAATCCTCATCAAACATTCTATCATAATATACTATACCTCACACAATAGGATATAACCCTTCCTTGATCCGTTCTAGGCTTAAAACATCAATTTCTCAATTGATTATGGGCCAGAATAGATTATATACAATAGGGGTGATACTAAATTATTGTGTATTCAATTTCCATTAGTATTTAAGATAGCACAAGGCCTCATTTAAATCTGATCACTCTCAATACACCTTTAAATATTCTTAAATTCCCTTTATCAAGTCTTAATTCTTTCTATTCATGGAATGACATGTTTACTATCATAGTGCTACTTGTACAACATATGAATGTTGACATTGTTACCTTAGGGTTTCAAACAATGGTTTGTTCCTCTAAGAATATATAATTTCATCTGCTTAAACAATCCACACTATCTCCTTGATTAGTCTCTTATTGTAATATTCTTGATCATTATCTAAGCATAGGTTCACAGACTTATCTATCATAACCTGCATGTGTGCAAGAATGCAAGATTTTCCATCATCTACCACCATTTACACTTAATTAAGAGTTTTTACTCATTTTTCAAGGGATACTTGATCCAATTGATCTTTCTTATTTATCTTCATTCCAACACAAACTTACTACTATACACTATTCTACTTCTCTCCTAAAATGCAACTTTTTGGTAGTGAAGAGACAACTTGTTGACCTCTAACTAGTAATTTTGCCTCCAAGAATGATAGGTGAAAATCCACCACTTTTAACACATATAAATATTTGAATTACACTTTCTCCAATTATTATGAACCCAATTCCACCTGTAAGTGCATTTTAACTACTATTCTAGACCACATAAACACTGATAACAAATGTGTTTGGAAGGCTACAAGGAGAAATAAACTTGTCATGAGCAATTGCTCAGGATCATATATATGCCAATTACATTTAGTAAGCTTATCTTAGATCCAAGAATATTAAATTATTTACTAATGATGCCAACCAAGTGAAGGTGGAAGCTAATTTAACACCACTAACCTACAAAAAATGTTAGGAAGTAATTAAGGATGAAATTTATGTACGTACTACCTACAAAATTAGAAATATTTGGTAAAATTGATTACATCTACATTTTAAAAGTGAACATACCTACACATTTAAATCTAATGAACCACTTAGATTTTCTCTAATCTTGATAGTATCAAGAATAGTTTCATGGTATTTTTATAATTGAATATTCATAGCAAGAACCAAATTTGAATAGTGTAATATATTCATGTGAGTTTAAATGTCTTTAAAAAACCATACATTTGATTTTGTTATAGGATATCATCAAAGCCAAGTTCCAATGACAACCACAGACCTAGTGGGATAATCAATGTTTTTTCCATCTACGATCAGGGAAGTCAATCTTTTCTTTCCATCTACACATCGACATAAGTAGTAATCTATTCCCTCTTCATTGTCCTTGTTTATAATAACTGCAAAAATATGGCCTATATCATAAAAAAAATTAATGACATTATGAAGATAGATTATTAGAATAAATAGTACATAAAGATTAATCTTCAACTTGGTTGTACTAAATCAAATATATGGTCAAAGTCATGTGACAATGTCATGTCTGTAAGTTGCAATGCTGGTAGAACTTGATATGTGTTGATTAGAATTAGAGGTGTAGAAATATAGTCATCCATACACTCTTATGACTCAAACTCATTCCAAACAAATTCCATGCATGCAAAACAAAAGCATGCCAAGTGTCACGTATGAATAGTCCAAGAACCTGCATTTGAGCTATGAGATGAGTGGTGCTCACTTGAACCTATTAGACTCATACAATCCTCATAGTTTTCTAAGTATTTATCCTTCATTAACCAAAAATATATACAAACAATATAATTTTCTTGAGCACCATGACATATGTTCTCATTACACCATTCAACCATAGTTTTTGCATCAATTAAATTAGCAAAATTATCAAATTTTAACTCCTCCCTTGAAACGACTCTTTTTACACATGATCCAACACCATCATGATCCACATTTCCATGGCCATCCTTAGTGAAACTCCAAATATGTTATACACCAGTGGTAATGTGCATCCTGCTCAACCAATAAAACATCCATACATTCTTGAATTATGCTGTGCAATTATTTGACCAAATGTAATATTGTTTGAAAATAATGTTCTTCTAAGTCAACTATCCATAGAACTTCTCAAAACAACCTTACACATACTATGTACAATGTGATCAATCACCATTGATATAGAAATGGTAATCTCTTAATATTTTTGATCTTTCTCTATACTATCAAGTGCATGCATGAATGCTATATGCATGAATATGGAAATTTATGTTGAGTTTTAATACTATGATTGAACTTTCGTTTGGGGTTTGAATGTGTAATTTTCAGCAATGTTGACTATTAAAATAATAGAATCAAGTGGGAATGTGTCCTTTCTTAGCTTGAAATGTTCATCCAACAATTTATCCCTATGTGTGTGCCTTGCATACTCATAAACAATTTTCTCCATGAATTCGACCATAAATTTTGAAAAAGGTATCTCTTTCATAATAAAGTCACATCTTTTAGATTCTTTACCATATTTTATTTGATAGGTCATAGATTTGTATTTTTGTAGACACCTAAAAAGTGTCTAACCCTTGGTCCTTACTTCCCCTAACCCATTCTTAACCTAAGTCTTATTAATTGGAAATAATCAACTATTTTTAATTAAATAAGACTCATTTTTCTCCTTCCTCCTTTGACACCTCATCTAGGACACCTCACCTAGACACCTCACCTTAGACTAATTCTTCTCTTATGACTCACTCAAGTTCTCTTATGACTTACTCAAGTTTTCTCCCTAATTCTTCTAACCTCAAAAAACTGAGTGCTGCCTACATAGCCCTTATGTAAAGGGCCTCAGGCCAATGTAGTTCGAAATTAGAAGGTCAAAATGGTCGATGATGGGTTTGGTTAAGTGTCAAAATGATGAAGAGAAGATGATGTTACAGCCTTTTCCAAATGGTGTATTCTGTAACATTGGTCGAGAGGTATTTCATCCTGAGCAATTTGTCCATATTCGTGATGGATGTATGCTAAAAATGAATTAGGGTCTATTTATGTTTCAGCAAGTATTGGTTTATGCTTAACATAAATTGGGTCTGGTCGATAGTTTCCATGTGAATTGGTGTCCATAAAAACTATGTGAAAAGGACAAGGATAATGATAAAGTCATGTTTGATGTTGGTCTGAAAATGTTTGGGTTGAAAAAGGTTTGGTTGAATGTGACCAAAGTGAGAGATAAGTGAAAGGCAAATTGCTCTTTCATTGACAAAGACCAAAAAAGACGGCATGGATAGGGGTTGTTAGAACAAAAGCCCCATGTATGCATTGCGTCGTGGACCAAGGTTGATGCTAGAGAAATAATCAAATACTTGACGTTAAGTGAGCTCGAAGTCTCTTGAGTATGTTGGGGTGATTGGATGAGTATGTAATATGAGAGGATGGGGTAACCCCTTTTTGTGGCAGGAATAACCTTGCCCCTTTTATAGGTGACCCAAGAACGACTATAGGCATGTCCATGGCTTGATAGTGTATCAGTCGATTTTTTTTTTTTTTTTTTTTTTTTTTTTTTTTTTTTTGATGGTGGACTGATCGATGCGGGAAGTCCACATAAAGATGTTGTTTGCTTGGTGGTCATGTTGTGAAGCTGATCAATGCGAGAAGCTTCAAAAATAGGTGCTGTCTGTAGCAATAATTAGTCATAGCCATCCTTCGAGGGAGTGGTCTATAATTTGCTTTAAATGTTTGATAAGTTGGCCTAGCTATCCTTCAAGGGATCAATCTAGTAATACAGCAATTATGTAGTTGTCCTTCGAGGGAGCAGTCTACATTTAGAGAGTTTTATGACCTGATATGATATGTTATTTTTGATATAATGGTTGACTGAAGTTTAGCCATGGACGAGCCTATAGAGGTTTAAGGGTTCCCTTTTTATAAGGACAAAGCATTGATGCTTGACAAAAAGGGGTGACATAGGACGTGTTTAAGGGAATAGGGTTGAAAGGAATAGGGATGACAATGACAGGGGTTGCTCAAGGGACGAGCTCAAGTAAAATGTCAAGTGATGAATACTCAACTAACAAAAGAATGGTCGTAGACGCAAGGCATAAAGGAGGCTCAAGGTTCTGATAAATCCCTGGGCCATGCTAGTGCGATAAGGTCTAAGTCAATTAGGAGCAAATTTGCCCCATTTGCCTCTTTTCAAATTGGTCAGATGTGGAGTTGGTTGACATGGTCGTTGATTGGTCGAGACTG
Source organism: Torreya grandis (assembly GCA_037957365.1). Lineage (NCBI taxonomy): Eukaryota > Viridiplantae > Streptophyta > Pinopsida > Cupressales > Taxaceae > Torreya > Torreya grandis. The sequence goes on along the minus strand of JARHVA010008367.1, from coordinate 415,904 downwards.
GTTGAAAGTTTTGGATAAAAAAGTTGGTCGAATGATGTTTGATTGTTGATTGGTCGAGACTAGTTGAATGTTTTGATAAAAAAGTTGGTTGAATGATATTTGATTGTTTGATTGGTCGAGACTTGGTTGAAGGTAGGGTCGAAGGTAGGCTTGATAGTTGGATTATGTGTGGTTGAGGTTTGGTCGAGGTTAGGATAAGGTTGGATTCCCCCAGTCGCTTAGGGAGAATGTTGGATGGATTGGTCAAGGTTGATTGAGGCTTGGGGTCAAATGGATAGTGTTAATGTCGAATAATGGTGTCAAAGGCGATAAAGGGACCATAACCTGGTGAGGAGATCCCAATTTTGGTGATGAGGTTGGAGAGGCATGGGTCAGGGTTGATATTTTATTGAAGAGGTGGTCAAGAGGGTCCTTGATGAGAAGGGAACCCTTTCTCCGTTGTTGACGAATGACAGCTTTGAGAGCACAACAATGCTCAGTGTCATGTCCCGGAGTGTGATGATAGTTGCAAAATTTAGAGTTGTCGAACCAAGAGGGTCTTGATCCGAGGGTTGATGAGTGGGGTGGTGTTAAAGGCTTGTTGATAATGGGGTTAAGAAGAGAGGTGCCATTCGCTAGACATTGGCGAATGGCAATCTTGAGGGCACAACAATGCTCCGTGTCATGTCCAAGTGTGCGATGATACGCACAAATGCGAGTGTCATCGAACCAAGGTGGTTTAGGTCCGAGAGATTGATATTGTCTAAGAGGTGGGAGTTTGATACGAGATGACTGCAACAATTGCCCTAAGAGCAAGGTATAAGACCCTGCTAGCGGGTCTAGATGTTTTATCGCAGTGGGGGTTGATGACTTTGGTTTGGGAGGCGTAAGAAGCGTTGGTCGATGGTTTGAGAGAGATATATATTTGATGGGTTGAGGGAGTAATAGAGGCGACGTGCCTCTGTGAAAGATGGGAGTGGGCAGCACTCCTATTAAAGTGGATGGATACGGGCCCAAAATTGAAGGCAATGACGAAAGTGGGGAAAGAGTCCTCCAGTGTGGTCTAGTGGTCTTCGTTAGTTTGGGTCGAGGGTCACTATTGTGTGAGGCAATGTTAGATATAGGTTTGGGTTTGGATGTGGACGGAAGTGATTGAGATGTAACAATCTCAGGCAAAGGAGAAGAGAAAACCGTGATTGGGTCTTCCTCAGTTGAAATGGGCAAAGAGAGTGGTTCTTCTCTTGGTGGAGAAGAAATAGGAGAGGGCGACTCTTCAAGAGGATAATAGGTAGGGATGATCGTGCCTTCTGCTTGTGCTTGAGGAGTAGGCAAGGTAAGGTCATTGGATGAAGATGGGCTTAATGGTGTAGGCGTGGTAAAAGCGTCCTTTAGTATAAGGGAAACAGATGGAGGACTAATAGGAGAAGAGAGTTCTTCATCCTGTGATGGACAAATAGGAGAAGAAGACTCTTCTACCTGTGAAAGAGGTTGATTAGAGACAAGAGGTAAGATAGTGTTGATCGTATGAATGTCATGGTCATGAGAGTCATTGGTTATGGTCTGAATGTTGTTTTGAGTAGGCGGATGATTTGGAAATGGTTGTTTGAAAATGTCAATGTGTTGGTTGGGTGGGGCGTTCGGGTTATCTAAAATAAGATCCCCCTTGTCGATCATGTCTTGGACAATATTTTTGAAAGTTCGGCAGTTGTCGATGTCATGGCCTTGGACGCGGTGAAAGTGGCAGAAGTCGGCCTCTCTATACCATGTAGGGAGGGCTTTGGAATGGTCGAATTGAGGTGGTTGGATTGGAGGGAGATTGAGGACCCCCTGCTTGAGTAGTTTTTCCAAAACGGAAGCATATGATTCTCCAAGTGGAGTGTATGAACGCTGGATGTACCGTTGTTGGAATTGTTTGGTGAGGCTGGAAGATGTCGAAGGTTGAGAGTAATTAGTGGTTGTTGAGGATGGTGATCTAATGACCACAGTGTTGGCCACTCCTTTGGACTTGGAGTTGGCAGAAGAAGAAGGTCTGGAAGAAGAAGGGTCAGCAGATTTTGTGTTGGTATTACGCAATTTGACCTTATCTTCTTCAAGGGCGCGGAGTTCAAGCTTTCGGGCCATGGTGAAGGCCTCGTCGAAAGTACGAAAGGTTTGAACCCGCAAGGTGGACGAGATGTGTCTAGCACATGCTCGAGAAAAGAGCTCAATGAGCTCGGGTTGAGGTAAGGAGAAAGAGAGCTGGTTAATCAGGCCTCTCCAACGGGTGACAAAATCGACTACAGATTCGTCGTCAAATTGCCTGATGGAGTAAAGGTCTGTGATTGAGACTATTCAGCAGGGCACAGGTATGTTCTCTGTTTCTATTCTTTATGCTTTCTACTTATCATGTTTTAAGCTATATTCAGCTCTTCTACCCCCTCAGACCTGACTGTCACCCAGACCCGGATTCTTATCTCCCAGATTGGCTTCCTCTATCTCCCTGTCCCTCTCTATCCCCCTGACTAAAACCATCCTCAAACCAGGCCCAGAGTAGACTTAGACCTTCGTCCACAAACCCGTCCACTGACCATCTTTAAACAGAGCACAAATCAAGCCCCGGACCATCCACAGACCAGACCCTGCCTATTTCCCCGACCGACGCCGGTCATTACCCCGACCGACGTCGACAGACTAACTGACATCGGCAGACCCGACAACCGACGCCGGCAGGACCACCGACGCCGGCGACTGAAACCAGGCCGACAGCTTCTTCCAGGTAAGCTTTTGCTTCCTTTTCTCTTTCAGTTTGCTATCATTTCAGTTTATTTTAGCATTCTGTCTTTTTATCAGTCACTTATCTTTTATCAAAACAGTGGGTTGACCTCCCTCAAGGAAGTTCTCATACTTCTGGGAACAAGCTCTTGCTTGGCAACCCACCGCCTATCTATCTAACATCCTTTTGTCCAAGTTTTCTTCTTTTGCAGGTGTCATTCCTCCACAGCCAAAGAGGAGTGCTCACAAACGTCTGGATTTACGGTGCGCAATCTTTAGTCCAGGTACTTCCAAGCCTTGTCCATTACGTTCTTTTAGTTTCTTTCTTTTTAGTCTGAAAAGTGAAATTTGAGATAGAAACATTTCTGGCACGCCCGGTGGGACCTTAGGTTCCTCCTGGGTTCCTTTCCTTTTCTTTGTTCATTTAGGTGCATTAGGTTCTTACCTATTCTCCTCCGTATTTTCTCAATGACACTATAAGCAGGAATTAAAAAGAACATTCTTTCTATTTTCTTACACTTCTAGACTAGTCCATACTCTCAACCCTTTCTCATCTTGTCTTCATAACAACTCTCACATTTCAACTTGGGCTTAAAACGTATTGCACTTTCATTTCTGCTTGTGCTTGCATTAGTCCACATCTAGTAACTTAATACGCATCTTGAATTAATCTAGTTCACTTGATGTTACACTTCCAGATCACATGCACTAAAACACACATATAACATACCTGAGACAAGGCCCGACTGGGATTTCATCACCCAGCGGATACCTTACCTGTCCCGGTGACCCTACTTGGATTTCATCACCAAGGGGGAAGCCCACTCCGTTCTCTGGCGGAGTCTAAACTCTAGGCGAGGTATATCTTGGCTAAGCGAGACCAGCTAACCACTAGAATCGTGAAGTGAGGGGAGCTTGCTCCTTAGCACCAGGCCACGTACCAGACCCTAACACAGATCTTTGAGCACCTAAAACAACACCTGAAACTATCTTTAGACTGTCTTCTTCTAGGACCCATTTTTCAGCCAATCTCCCCAAACATTCATCTAAGGCATAAGCCACAAATTTCTAAGGTTAATTCCTAGGTTTTATCGCTTAGGCTTGTCTGTCTTTCTCTGTTTTCCTCTTCTCGTCTGATTGTTTGAGTGTGTGAGGGCGCTTTCTTCTTTGTTTTTCCAAGAACCTTTTGGCTCTCTGGAAAACACAGTCACCGACATCGGTTCTACCACCGACGTCGGCTTTCCCTGTCACCGGCATCGGTTATTCTACCGACGTCGGCTTCATATGTTACCGGCATCGGTTATGTGACCGACGCCGGCCTTATTTCATACCGACATCGGCTTTTCAACCGACGTCGGTCTCTGTCACTGTCCTTTGTCTTCAAAACCAGCAGCCTAAAACCTATCCCTTCTCTGTCAAAAACTCCATTCTAGTTTTCTGAGACTGCCAAAAACACAGTTTCTGGAACCAGGACTCTCTTCTTAACCACTTTAACCAATAGCCGCTCCAGTCTATCCTGTCTCTAACCAGTCCTATCATGGAGTTCCACTCGGAGACTGGAAGAACTCCTACAGGACTGACCCCGACCCCGACTCAAATTCCCATCATTCCTGAAGGGGACCAAGATTTCGAGAGATTCTTGGACCTCAATACCGCAGCCCTCCAAAACTATCTCGCGAGAAACTCAACGCGAGACCTTTCGGGTGACGTGGCGACGACATCCACACCATTCGCCACCCAACCCTTTTTGACTCAGCCTTTCGCCTCAACTATTAACCCAACCATGGCCAATACGCAAAGTTTGGCCTCCCCGTCTATTTTTAGACCGACCTCCACCGGGGTTTCATTACCCCCTCAACCACCTGCAATTCAACCAAGTTCTACCTCATATCAGAACTTGATTGTCTCGACCCCTTACACTCTTGCGCCCACAAATGTAGGAGTGTCAACCTATCCCTCTACCAGTGCCGCCATTCAACCACCTTTTGCGGTGCCCAGTCAACTTATACCTTCAACCTTCATAACGCAACCACCTCTAGCCTCCACTTCTGCCCCTGCAACTAGTCATCCGTACATTGTACAACCGACTATGTCGCACACCTCCTCTAGCCTCATCCAAGCGCCTTACAACTTAGGGGGCGCTCAACCCGCCAATCCGTCAGCAGACATCATTAAAATGCTGATGGACAAAATGTCCAGTCTCGAGGCCTCTATTTCCGGTTCAAGCAATACTTTGTCATATGAGCAAATTTGCAACGAGCCTATTCATCCTTTCGTCCCTATTCGACCATATCCTAACCATTGGGAGCTTCCTAAATTCTCTCACTTTCACAGCAAGGAAGACCCACAACAACATCTACGGGCATTTAGACATGCCTGTTATCTTATCGCCCACGATGATGCGTTACTTCTACGCACGTTCCCTATGTCTCTTTCTGGCCCTGCCCTTGACTGGTATAGTTCTCTTGCCAGACACTCTATCTTTTCAATCATCCAACTCGCTCAATTATTTCTCGACCATTTCTCAATCAACATCACTAAACAAGTCTCTATCACCGACCAATCTTTTCAATTTGTCCGAACTACATCGGCCTGAGGCCCTGTCACCAGGGCTATGTAGGCAGCACTCAGATAACATGTCTTCTGGGGTTAGCTCGGCCGCATCCTTTCGTCTATCCATCCTCTTGACCAATGACCATTGGCGATCATGCCTATCTCCTTCGACCTTGACCACTTCCAAGACAATGTTGCCTTGGTTGTTTTTGCGTGTATGCTATTCCACGGCTGGTTAGCAGAATTGTCCGCAGACTTTTTTTTGACCCTTCACAAGTATAGGATCGCGAGCCAGTTGATCCCCACTACTTGTGACTTTTTCGTGTTTCTGGGAGCACTTCCTGAGCCTTGGATACCTGGAACACGATGACCATTTGGAGCTTCAGCTTAGATTGAGTGACCCGATCAGCAGACGACTAAATGCTGGGGCCCAGTTACTTCAATTTTGGCACTCCTTGACCCTTGACCATGCGACAATTTGACCCGACCATCCCGTGACGTGGTATACGCGCAATCACGACTTTTACAGCATTTTCACTCACCTCTCTCTTTCTCATTCACCTTTTGTCAAATCAGCACCCGACATCAGGTTCCTTCTCTCGACTCCTGCTTTGAGGGGGAATACATCATCCCTTACCTGGGGCAACCACTCCCTATTTTTGTCTTGCAGTTCGTCCAGAACAACCAACAAGACAAAAAGGGGCAAAATGTAGACACCTAAAAAGTGTCTAACCCTTGGTCCTTACTTCCCCTAACCCATTCTTAACCTAAGTCTTATTAATTGGAAATAATCAACTATTTTTAATTAAATAAGACTCATTTTTCTCCTTCCTCCTTTGACACCTCATCTAGGACACCTCACCTAGACACCTCACCTTAGACTAATTCTTCTCTTATGACTCACTCAAGTTCTCTTATGACTTACTCAAGTTTTCTCCCTAATTCTTCTATTCTTTATCAAATGAACTAATTTATATCCAATTGCACTTTTACACTCCTCATAGATACATTTTTTAATTTTGGCAATCTATCACAAATGTTGTAATTTCCATCCAAACATGTTTTTTATAAAAGAACTATCCATCTGGGCTTTCACAAAAAATATTTGAAATAAATTCTTTAGATAATTTTGGCATAAATTATATGCCACACTCTTGAAAAACATTGTTATTATTCAAATTATAATGAATATGGTGAAAAACATCATAGTGCAGTGAAAATTCAACATGTTGCCTACAACAAGTGGTGCGTGTGTGATTTATTTTTACATAAAAGGTTTGGCCATTTAAAAAAATATTTGACTAACAAAAATTTGTGGATATTTTTCAAAAAACTTAGAGTAAAATTATGTTTATGTCATATCCAATAAATATTTTGGATGCAATTCATGATTAAGAGAACCAACTCTTCTTTTCACTACATCTATTGCATTGGGCGAAACTCTTGTATTATCTTTCTAAAATTGTGTAAGTCTTTCAAAGTATCGGCTATAGCCTTGTCCTTTCATGGAAGTATACTAGAGAATGCCCATATATCTTTTGTATTGGGTTCATTAAGTATTTCATGTCTTAAAATTACTTTCATTAATGTTTTCTATTTATATTAAGTGTTCGACTTATTTTTAAAATCAATCATTTTTTCCCTGTTTCAGCACTTACTGCACAAGTTATCATTATACATTGGGCAGCATTACAATATTTTTTATGTGATTTTGGGCCTACAATATGATATGAATCATGTAGATTTTCAATAATTTCATCATTTTCATCATCTATGTTAGATGTTCTTAGTCCTAATGTGTATATTATAGGTCTCATCTTAACCAATTTCATCAATAAAACAAATAATTGACATATTTGACTATCATTAAGAAATCTATGAAATAAACTATCCCAAATTTCTTGATCCAATCTTCTTGAATGGCAGTAAGACTTTTTATTATGTAATGGATTCAAATTTTTTTATCAACTTCAATTAAGTACTTATCTTTTTTATGCACAATTCTTGGAGGTGTTGTTATTGGTGGAATCCGTTCAAAGGGTGTTTCAAAATCATTATATATTTCCATGAAATTTATTCATTGTTTATTTCTTCATTATATGTTTTCATAAAATTTTCTTCATTGTTAATTTCATCATTATCTGAGTTCATTAAGTTTTCTTCATTATTTTTGGGTAAAGTATCATACACAGGCTCTTCATCAACAAAATCAAAAACTTTAAACTTTGAATGTGAATTTCCAACATTATCTAATTTTCTATTTTAAATTTCATCATAATTCAATTCATTATTGTGAATTTCATCATTATTCAATTGATTATTGTCAATTGCCTCATTATCTAAGGCATTTGGCTCATCAGGGTTAGTGCTTGTACATTGTCTAGAATGAAATGCTTGCCTTTGTACCCTATTTTTTTCTCTCAAATATTATAACTACTCTGATGCTTTGTTATTGAACTTATTCATCTTCCCTAAATGTGAACTAGTGCTTATTTTGACAAAAGTAACCAACAAATTACTTCAAATTTGGGGTCCAAAAAAAAATTGCAACCAAGAAAGTACGTAGAATATGTAGGGTAAGCAGGGAATGTTTGTGGGGATAACAATCTCAACTAAGGATAAAAATAGATGTTAAAAATTAGGTTTTTTTTTTTACTTCAAGGAATTCATACACATTTTTATAACGCGTATGCATTCCTTGAAGTATAGCCATATATTATAAAAATAAGCAAAAAGCCTCATATTCAATGCATAAAATCCACTATAATATTATAATATTATGCTATGAGATTCAATAACACTATAATATGATGCATAAATTGATAATATTATGTTATAAGACTATTAGATGCTATAATAACACTATCATATGATGCAATAAGGCTCAATATGATGCAATAAGACTATCATATGATGCAATAAGACCATCATATGATGTAATAAGACTATCATATGATGCAATAAGATTATCATATGATGAAATAAGACTATCATATGATGTATTAAGACTATTATATGATGCAATAAATCTCCAACATGATGCAATAAGGCTATCATATTATGTAATAAAGCTCCATATGATGCATAAATCCCCAATATGATGCATAAATGTCCAATACACAATGCAATAAGACTCTTGATAAGACTATGAAGAAATAAGAATAATTAATGATGCAATAAGGCTCAATATGTAAGATGAAATGAGCTAATTTCTCCCAAAATCTTATCATAGGTCCTTACAAAACTAGGTGAATAACATGTTCACAAATTGGTACTAAACACATTCATGAATTTATGCATTTGTGATGAAATCAGGGAACTTAGGGGTTGTGTTTGTTATAAAATTAGGATTTAAGGTTAGGATTTAGTGTAATGGGTTTGTATATGAGTATATGTCATGAAATTAGGCTTTAGGGGAACTGTACATTTTCAAGTGATAAACTTAGGGTTTACGATCAACATATCATGAAACATGACCTAATTTAGCCCTTTAAATCACATCATAGACTCCAATTTAGGTTTAATGGGTTGAAATTGGCCACATTTGCATTCATATTTGCATTTCCAATTAAGTTAGGATTAGTTAAGCTATATACAAGTTGCATATAGATTATATAATCGATTAAGCCATTAATTTGGTTTAGGGGCTCAATTTTTCCCAAATCACATCCCTAATTGAACCAATTGACTAATTGATTAAATTCATGATAGTTATCTAATCATACTTAATTTTGTCCCAAATCATATATCATGCTCTTATAGTTATGTCAAGAATGGGTTCAAATTGGCCTCCCATGCCTCCTCGATTTAATTTCCCTTATAATTGAACCTTTTTATGCCACATGTGTACCTCATACACTTGAAAGTGTTAAAGTTATCAAGGATGCATCAGGTCCTATAAGTTTCAGAGTTGAAAATGCATTGGGAGGCCAAATCCAATTAAATATCACCACATGTACCTCATACATGCTCAGAAGTGTCAACACTATTAGAGGTGGCACATCCTAGAAACATTAAAGATCTCTATTAGATCCCTATGAGGTCTGATCCAATTAGATACATCACCACATGTGTATCTTGTACACACATATATTTGTTTTAGAGATCTAAATGTCAGATAACCTAGAAGCATCAGATTTGTTAGAGCCTTAAGATGCCCAATCCAATCAAATATTTCCACATGTGTAGGTCTAGTAAACCTAGAGAAGTGTTAGAGTTATCAGATATGCACATATTTATACCTAGACATGTCCCATCACCTCTAACCAATCCAACTAAGGCCTATTCATAAATTTTTTGTACATACATATAAGCCAATAATGTGTAAATATTGACATCAATCTAATCAGCTCATGTCTAGTAAATAATTCACATGATGCGAGCCTCTGACTTGCCATTACTGTATGAAAATTATCATGTAGATCCCTTTAAGGTCACATCCGAATTGAGCAAACATCGAATGTTATCAATTTTATACATGTATGTATTCAAATTATTTATATACTTCCCTTAAATTACCTCTAGATCCCAAAGTACATTAATATTAAGTCCTACACATAAGAGAGAACACAAGTCAACAATGGATCCTCTACCTCAAATCCCAAGCCAAAGTATATAATCTTGAAACCTTTAGTGAGGGGGTGCACACTGGTATTCAATTTTGATCAACCATCTATATGAGGTGAGTAGTTTATCATCCACATGAATAATTATTGGGTCTCTCTACTTAGCATCATCCTTGAGGGGAAGCAAGTCTCAGATTTAGGGGACACTATCACTTTTAATGTATCTTGAATAAGCTTAATAGAGTTTGAATTAGGGTAACTTATATATATGTCATACTTGGTCAATGTCAGGTCCATGCCACCCTGTATTTATAAATCATATATCCATCCCTTAATGGTTTCAAACAAAGTCTGTAGTGTATTTAGATATTTTTGAAGCTATACATTTATCACTACAGGCACGTCATCTTAAAATAACATCTTAAAACCACATCATCACTAATGGATACACGTGACCATTTCAAGATTATCAAGCTCAAAACCACATCTTATACCCAAAAAAACATGTACCAACTTGACCAAAATATTTAATAAAAACATGTACATACCTTTTACCCATCATCCTACTTTTGTATCTTACCATCCCAATTACATAGTAAAGTATAAAACTCTATAGTATTGATAAGCACCAAGTGTTATCTAGCTTTTTTTGAAGCTTGCAATTATTGCATCCATGGTACGGCTAGGACTAGTCCCATGTCAAAGATACACTCTTCAGATGAGGTGGGAATGGATGGAGTGGTTGATGGTTGTCTCATGTGTGATGGAGGGGTACATGAAGGAGGTGCACGAAATAAAAGATTAACCATATTTTTGCAAGATATATTAATTTTAGGAAATTTTTTAATAATATATTTGAATACATTAGGGGAATCTTGAATAATTGTAATAATAGAAGACTCTTGTTAGACTTTCAATTGGGACCTCAAAATGTAACTATTGAATTAGATGCACTAAGTGACCTTGGAGAAAACTTAAGGGACTTTATTCAACACATTTTAGGAATGTTTTTGGGATAATCCAAGGCATGATGCAGGGTATGTAAATAGATTTGGGGGATAATTCTATGGATATAACCCACTACGTGTATGCATTATAACATAACACGTATGTGTTATTGTTATATTGCATATGTGTTATGGCTTGGGATAGTCAAGCCATAATGTGTACATGTTATAACAATAATGCATACATCTTATGTTTAGTTATAATAAAATGTATATGTTATAGGAATGCATATGCATTCTTATAACTAAAAATAATGTGTACACATTTATAAAACTACAAAACAAAAAACAAAAACCCTTGACTCCTCTAATTATTTATTGCTTCCCATTCACATTTGGGTGCTTTACAGTCATGTTTTGGTTTTCAAATCTTCCTTTTACCCTCCATCTCTCATTTTGACTTGTATATATTCCTTTTGGATTGCATTTTCAAGATTGATGATGCTACTGTGGAGAAGAGGCAGGTTTTTTGTAGATTAAATCAATTTTTTTGAATATTTTGTGAATGTAAAGTACATAGTTTGATTTTTAATTTTTCTCCAATAGGTCAGCATGTTCTACCTAATCCTCCACCTAACCATCTACCCAAACTCATAACCCTCCTAACCCTCATATAGTTCGACTAGATTCCCCAGGCATTTAGGAGGATATAGTTACTCACATAGTGGAAAACAAAATTGAAATTGAGCAGATAATTAGGAGAATGAGGGAGCCCACTTCTACAAACACCTACTACACCTATTTGGCCAATAACCTAGAGTTAGTATTAGGTCAAGTTGACTTGGTAATGAGTCAAATTGATAGATGGAGGTCATATAGGGATAGTTTTAGGACTTACTATGTTGACAAATTATCAACATCTAAGATGAAAAAGAAAAATATAATAAAAGATCAAATTTGTGCCTTATTTATCGACCTATCCACCAATGCCCCATTTCCCATAATGACCAAACATTTCCCAATCCACTAATGCTGACATAATTTAATTAAAGCCAATTTTTGGGGGTGATGGTGGATGGTGTTTGACTATACCCATTGTAATAACCATGAGATCCCTTTGTATTTTTTGAGGAAACTCTATTACAAGTTTGTCCTCAATCAAATTCTAAACTACTTTAACTATGGTGAATTTCAGGACTGAGGGAAAGGCTCTATGTAGGATCAACTAGGTGCATGTTATGCACCTAATCAACCTATAAGGATCCCTACCTAAAAACCACTTCATTTGAAGATTCCCTTTGTGGTGATAGAGGTTGTGGAGATAGACATTTTTCATGCACTTAGTGTGTTTACTGACACACTCGTTCATCATACAAGTAGATTTTCAGAGATATATGCTTGAGATACTCCAAATAGTGGTCATACTTGACCGTACCCATGTAGATTTTATGGTGTTATATGTATTAGAACTTCAAATGATGATGGTGGTGCTTCAGGGGGCTTGGAGGATATGGTCTTGACTGATGAGTTGTTGGCACACAAATTTGGTTTAGATACATTAGGAGTATCTACACACATGCAGGTATATTTTATATAAATTTAATATTAATTTTTTAAGTTATATTTAGAAATTAAAAAGGTAAAAATTAATTTAAATGTTTAAATTGAATAATATATATGTATTTTTTTTGTGTTCTAGGAGGAGACGTTGCCTTCAACATCACAACTAGGTAGTGGACCAACCCCTACTACATCTATCCATGTCAGTATGACACCATATACATTTATAGAGGTAAAAATTTAAGTTAATCTTATATACTCTAGAGGTACATTAATACCCCTTAATTTTATATAAGAAAAAATTAAATGCCTAATATAATTTCGTTGGAATTTTTATTGTTTGATGTATTAACATGGATTTGCGTAACTTATTAGAAACTCATCCTCCATCTCAACTATATTTTCAATAAGAAAAATTTCAAGTTGAGCATTTGATTGATAGCCTATTATATTATTTCCCATAGTAGGTCAATCTCAATCAATAGGATTGGATGTATATATATATATATATATATATATATATATACATATATACATACATACATACATACATATATATATATATATATATATATATATATATATATATATATATATATATATATAGAATTCATTTAATAAAATTTATTTGGTGCAATATATTTTTATCAATTTACCAATTGAGCATAACATGTCTTCATCAATATGCACACCACTCCTTTGTTTTAAATACTAGCCTCATAGCTAGCCACTTGATTCCTTGTTATCTTAATCACATATAGCGGTTCAATATCTATGATCGATATCCAAAATGGTCATAGTTAGCAATTCAATTCCCATCTTGATTTCATTCAAGCATAATAATTTCATCTCTATCTGTGGAGTTATAAATTTAGATGGCATAGCCTCTTGATCCCATTGTACCTAGTCAATTCCATTAGTTTATTAGGAGAGCATCCATTAGATCCCATTAGTTTTTTGGGAGAGTGTCAACTATAAACTATAGATTATATGTATATGGAATAGGCCTTGCAACTGTATACAATTAGGGGACCTCAAACCCATATAGATATATGGGGTTGATTAGTTTGTTACTACCACCTCCTTAGGGGCCCCAAATACCTACTATATCTAGTTGGGGGATAGGTCCTATCTATATCCATGCACTTTTGTCACTTGAGTGACATGTTGAATCTATAAGAATATAACACTTTTCATCTAGAAAGTCACTTTAAAATGCATATTGAGTGTCAAAAAATACCATATCACCCTTTGTTGACCTCAACCTACATGCACTATATACATATATACCTTCCTTTATAAAAATTGAGGGAAATCTAAGGATAGATAGTCAACCTAATGTCACCTATAGGGCAACCAAAATCATGCACTTGTAAAGAATATTGTCCACTCATTCTTATCTCTATAATATTCAGTTCTATTTTCTATATGTTTCTTTAGATTTTGATGAGACTTATTTTATAAGGTTATAGATACTCTTAAAATGCTCAATTATAGATTTCCCCCATAAAAGCAACTTATCACTCTAGGTGTCTTAACCTAAATAAAACACAATTTAAAAAATTCTCAACAAACACCTATATCGGTTACTTGTCTTATCACAATGACTATTTCTAAGGGCCTTTTGATCACATCAATACTCATAGGACTATCCTTAACTATATCAAGTCATTTCCTTAAGACTGTTAGGCCTACTGACCAAGTAATCAAGTCAAAATCTAAAATACACCTTAGCAAAGCTATAAAAGCATCTAAACCAGTGTATATAGGTACATATCAAGGATGTTTCAACACCTAACTTGCATTTAATGACTCAATTTCATAAATTTCACTAAAAAATCCTCCCTCATTATTTTGTCATTCTCCCTCATGAAATTGACATTTATTGCCTTCAGTGTGGTGTTACAAGTCACATGTTGCACATATCCACTTGTCACATTCATGATTCCCATGACTTCATTAGATTTTTTCATATCTTATGCAAGACTAGGTTTGTTAGTAACTTATTTAACCAATGAATTGCCCAAGTTATTAATTATTAAGTTGTTTGTTTAACTGATGACTAGGGTGGACACTCCTACATCATTGAGAGTTGAGACAAACTTGAGCATTGCTATTGTAATGTAATTTGCACAGGCACTCACTGAGGTATGTATATTCACTTGTAATTTAGTATATTTGTTTTAATAATTTTACTATATACTTTGTCAAATATAACTTGTATGCATGAATGCATTATGTATGTATAGTTTCCATATGGCATTTGATAGTCCAATTCAAATGATTATTGTGAAAAATATTCATGTTTATTCATCATTTGAAATGATTGTTCATGTAGTTGAACTTGGCATTAACCCAGTCAAGCTTCAATGATAAATTGAGGAGGACCATGATATTGCGTTAAGTGCATATTTAAATGATTTTTTTATCATATTTTAAAACATGAGTTTCTTAACTTGGTTTCATGTATAGTTGTTAAAGTTATAATATTTTTTGTATTTAAACACGTTCATTTGCAAGCAAGCTATGAGCTTAGTACCCATAATTGAACCTTGGAATAATCCAAGGCATTCAGGATATCTCCATCTACAAGCAGGGCATCCCAAGGAGAGTCTTCCTCAAAGAAGGCAAAGAGAGGGTGACTATTTGATGATTAGGATGTTGTAGATGATGTAATTTTCTATATGCTTATATGGAAATGTATGTATTTTTTGCATTTTACATGCGTCTATGATGTATTCACCCAACATTAGATACTATGTTGTTAGACATGATGTAATTTTTTGTATGCCTATATGGCAATGCATGTAGTATTGACATTATATGCCTATATATAGCATTCATACATGGAATTATTTATTTGTACATGAATATTTAAGAAAAACAATGAAGTAAATCTTGTTTGAATCACTTGTGTTCAGAGTATTATAAATGATTTGTTTTTAAGTATTATTTAGGATTACAAATGTTATGAGATTGAGAATAACATGTTAGGATAATTTTGTAAATTAGACCATTGTAATAAATAAAGAATATCAATGATTGCATTTGAATTATGTTTGTATACTGATGCATAGGTATGGAACAGAAGTTTACAAAAACATCATTAGTTGGTTCTAAACCCAAATGATCACATTCACTTGCTATGGTTTGATTTAAATCTTATTTCATTAGTTAGCTCCTCTTTTGACTCTTTGGGCTTAATTTAACATATTACACCTAGTAATTATTCCTTGTAATCTTAGTATCACCTCCTTTATGGATTTGACCTATGTCCATACATCCTTTACCTCATTCCATTCATGTCTCATTCACAAACTTCCTCTCAATCTCTTTCTAGTTTCTTTCTAGGCACCTTCTTTAGGTCTCAAGGACCAAATCATGGTATATGTTTCAAAAGATCAACCTGTTGTCACATATGGTCTTATATGATCATAACATACATTTTATAACCCCACTAAAGTACTCAAATAATAGCACACTCTCATTCCACACCTTATAGACACAATGCTCTCTCAAGGCTTGTAGCCTTTTTTAATGTATTTTGCCTTGTATGGAAAAAGTTATGATTTCTCAAGAGATTATAAGGGAATTTTTAGGTACACTCTATCTTTTTCCATGTCTATGTCAAATTTAATATCCTAATTAGCCTACCCTCATTTAGGCCTAACTAGCCCTATTCCAAATCCTCAGTCATAGAATCCATACACAACCATACAATCTCAAGTTAAAAACTTTTTATTAACCTTGTACATTTATATGGGAGCAATATTACAAAGTTTCATTAAATTCCCATGGTTAAGTCTCTCAAAAATGCCCAAAGCTTGTTAATCTAAGGTTTCTCATGCCTGTACATACTCTTCAAAGGACTAATTTTAACTTCCCACTGATCTTATTTTCTTGAAAAAATCCTCATTACATCTACAACATATCATAACACCTTCTAATGATCAAAAAACCATTTTTTCCTTTATGCCTTTGAGACTACCTATGGGGATTTGGGACTGCCTATGGCGATTGCATGAATTTTGGAATGTGAACACCATTAAAATGTTTTTAATAGGTTTAAACCCTTCTTACCAAAATTCTCAAATACTTCTCTAATATTTTAACCCTCAAACACACCTTAAAACTCCAAAAAGTATGCCCACATGAATAGTTACCATTATGAGACATGGAGGGGACTATGAAAAAACAATGAGAACTTCCACTTATCATATGGAATTACCAATATTATATATGGGTATATTATGTCATTAATACCAATCTTAAAAAATTTAAAGTCATTTTTATATGTACTTTGTCTTGTAGACCATGTTTACCATAATTTACCTTGAGCTCCCTGCATGCTTCCTTCATGCCAAAACTTGTCTTTCTTCAAAATTTTGCATGGAAACCATGAATTTTATCACTTATATAGGACAATATATGTTTAAAACATAATATTTTATTTTTTTTAATACCTCTTGAAGGCCTAAAATACTTCTTGGCATCCAGAACTGATAAAACTTCTAGAAATCTTTAATGGCTACCTTCTTGAATGTAAGAGGATTGTGTCAAAATAGTGGGAAATTTCACTCTTTATATGAGATTTATTATGGAATGGGATATGTTTTTATGTCATGGAGACAATTCTTACCAAATTTTGTGCTTTGAATCAACCTATAGATGCCCCAAACTGACTAATTTCTCCAGGGCATGCTCTAATGTTGACTATGATTTGACATAGGGTCAAATGTACTAAAAAAATGAATATTTTATTGTTTAAAAAATACACAAAAAAATATTTAATGGGTACAATAGGTAATAATGAGCCTCTCCACCAAATTTCATGATTATATCCAACATATTTTGGCATGTAGGCCCATTTTGGCAAAAGCTAGTGACACATGTCTGCTTGGTCAAATTTCACAAATGAGTCATCATCCTATTTTTCCTTGGTTTATGATGTACATAATTGAATATAATTATAAAAATAATCATTCTAGATAGTTTCAATTTACTTGATGACTTGATCTTCTATATTTCCTTACTAATTCAAAATTGTTCTTCGATTCATGGGCTTACTAGTCACTTGACACATGTACCTATTTGTTGAATATATAGAGACACTTTCCATAATTTTTTTGTACTCAATTATAAATTTTAATCAATATGTACCTCCTTACATTAGTTTATTTACAAACTTTCTTGTAATCTTTTCACTAGTTTGACTAGGCACAACCCCTTGGGTTCCAAGGACCAAATCTCATTTTAGGTTTCAAAATTATAATGCCAATGCTTGAATGGTCTTAAATGGTCAAAAAATTCCTTACCAAACCTATTTAAAGTGTCCAAACCTACTTCACATTTTATTACTTCTCTTTGGGTGTTCACTATCCTTCACAATAACCCATTAGGTCTCTAGGACTATTCATTGGTTTAAGCTACTAAGAATCAAATTCATTACATTTATGGTCTTAATTGATCATGATGCACTTTTAAAATACTTTTCAAGTGACCAAACACTCTATTCCATTCCTGCTACACCTCAAAGTCACAATACTCTATCTGGGTTTATAACCCTATTTTCACTATTTTCCCCTCTATTTTATTCACCTATGTCCTTTATTGAAGATGTAAGAAAACTTTATGGCACTCTATATCACCCTTAAAATCTTCACAAAGTTACAACACTTTAATCTTCTCCTGGTTATCACTTGCTTTGATAGAAACCCCCAAACTAGGCTTAATTAGGCATATTATAATCCTACAATCCTAAAAACTATACCTATACATACATAATAATTCCAAAACCACTTTAATCAGTTAGAATAAATATAGTTATGAAATATTAAAAAAATTGGACCTATTTTGATGGTTACATCTCTCAAATTCTCCTAAACCCTACTTTTAGGGTTTTTAGGCCCTGTATAGACCCTTTGAGAAGTTTAAATTTTATATATTAAATGATAAAACATTTGAAAGTATCAAATTCTCACCAAAAGTTTTATCATAATATCCTCTACCTCATACAATAGGCTATAACCCTTCCTTGATCCATTCTAGGCTTAAAACATCAATCTCTCAATTGATTGTGGGCTAGAATTGACTGTGTACAACATGGGTGATACTAAATTATTGTGTATTCAATTTTCATTAGTATTTAAGATAACACAATGCCTCACTTAGGTTATATCACTCCCATACACCATTAAATACTCTTAAATTTTCTTTATCAAGTCTTAATTCCTTCTATTCAAGGATTGACATGTTTACTATCACAATGTTGCCTGTACAGTATCTAAAAGTTGACATTATTACCTTAGGGTTTCATAAAATGGTTTATTCCTCTAAGAGGATATAATTTCATCTGATTAAACACTCCACACAATGTCTTTGATTAGGCTCTTCTTGTAAGATTCTTGATCATTATCCAAACATAGGTTCACAAAACTATCTATCATAACCTACCTCTGTGCAAGAATACAATAATTTCCATCATCTACCATAATTTACGCTTAAATGAGAGTTATTAAATTTTTTTAAATGGATACTCTATTCTAACTTATCTTTGTTATTTATCTTCATTCCATCACAGACTTGCTACCATGCACTGACTTACTTCTCTCCTAAAATGTAACTTTTTGGCAGTGAAGAGATAACTTATTGACCTCCAAATAATAAATTTGACTCCAAGATAAGTAGGTGAAAATACACCAATTTAAACATGTATAATTAGGAAAATTACAATTTTTTTAATGATTGTGACACCCAATTCCACCTGCAAGTGGCACAAAAACACTGACAATAAATGTTATCAAAGTTGAAGCTATGTTTCAAGAAATCATTTTTTGGTGGTTATTGGATGAAAAATAGCACTCCCAACATGTCTAAAGGGGTGGATAATGTCCATGACTAGGTTCTTGGCCTCCCATCTGGCCTAGTCAACAAACCCACCACCCATTCTAGGCTCAAGAATGTCCTTCCCAATATAGGAAAGATACTGATTTTTAGCTTAACTTTAAGCATGCATAAAAACAAAACTTTAAATCATATGGAAGAACCATAATATCCTTCATGTTCATGTTAAATGACTATAATTTTAACTTTAATCTAGTCTAAATCATCTCAAATAACAATCCGTGGCACAAGTTGCAGTAAAGAGTCCTAAAATGTAACTTTTTGGTAGTGAAGTGACAACTTGTTGACCTCCAACTAGCAAGTTTGCCTTCGAGACTAGCAAGTAAAAATACACCACTTTGAGCACATACATATAGGAAAATTAGATTTTATTCAATGATCATGACACCCAATTCCACCTGCAAGTGCATTTTCACTACTATTTTGAAGCACAAAAACATTGATAACAAATGTTGTCAAAGTTGAAGCTATGATTTGAGAACTCAATTTTTGGTGCTTGTTGGCTAAAAAATAGAACTGCCAACACATATAAATGGGTGGATGATGTTTAAAAGTAGTTTCTTATCCTCCCATCTATTCGGGATGAAAAACCCACCACCCATTTTGGGCTAAAGATTACCCTTCCCAATATAAGAAAGATGTTGATTTTTAGCCTAACTTTAGGCATGCATAAAACCAAAAATGTAAGTCATATGAAGGAACCATAAGATCATTCATGTGCATGGAAAATAAATCTAATTTCACCTTGAATCTATTCTGAATCACCTCTTATGAAAATCCATGGTAGAATTTGCAATAAAGGGTCTTAAAATGTAGCGTTTTAGCAGTGAAGAGACAATTTGTTGACCTCTAACTAGCAACTTTGCCTCCAAGACTATAAAGTGCAAATACACCACTTAGAACACATATAAATAGTCAAATTACATGTTTTATAATGACTATGACACCCAATTATACCTGTAGGTACATTTTCACTACTATTCTATAGCACATAAACATTGACAATAAATGTTGTCAAAGTTGAAGCTATGGTCTAAGAACTTAGTTTTTAGTATTTGTTGGATAAAACCTAGAACCACCAACATATTTAAAAGGGAAGATAACATATATGACCAGGTTTTTGGCCTCTCATCTAGCCCAGATGATAAATCCACCACCCATTTCATGCTCAAGAATGCCCTTCCCATTACAATAAATATGTTGATTTTTAGCCTAACTTTAGGCATGCATAAAACCAAAACTATAAGTCATATAGAGGAAACATAAGATCCTTTGTGTGCATGAGAAATACCTCTAATTTTACACCAAATCTAGTTTGAATCACCTCTATGAATAATCCATGGTAGAGTTGCAGTAAAGGGTCCTAAAATGGAACTTTTTGACAGTAAAGAGACAACTTGTTGACCTGCAACTAGAAACTTTGCCTCCGTCATTGGTAGGTGAAAATATAAAAATTTGAACACATATAAATAGTTAAATCACATGTTTTCCAATGACTTTGACACCCAATCCACCTTTAGGTGCATTTTCACTATTGTTTTAGAGCATAAAAACACTGACAATAAATGTTATCAAAAGTTGAAACCACGATCCAAGAAATCAATTTTCAATGCTCGTTGGCTAAAAATTAGCACTACCAACACATCTAAAGGGTTGGATAAAATATAGGACTATGTTCTTGGCCTCCCATCTGGCTTGAATGAGAAACCCACCACCCATTCTAAGCTCAAGAACCTCTTTCCTAATACAAGAAAGATGTTGATTTTTATCTTAACTTCAGGCATGCATAAACCAAAATTGTAAGTCATATGAACCATAAGATCCCTTGTGTGTATGGGAAAGTACTCTAATTTCACCCTAATCTATTCTAACGCACCTCTAACATCAATCTATGGTAGAAGTTGTAGTAAAGGGTCCTAAAATGCAACTTTTTGGTAGTTAAGCGACAATTTGTTGACCTCTAACTAGTAACTTTGCCTCTGGGATCGGTATGTGAAAATCCATCACTTTGAGCACATATATATAGGAAAAATACACATGCTCCAATGACTATGACACCAAATTCCACCTATAGGTGCATTTTCACTATTGTTCTAGAGCATAAAAACACTGACAACAAATGTGTTTTGAAGGATACAAGGAGAAATAAACTTGTCATAAGCACTTATTCAAGAGCATAAAAATGCCAAGTAATTTTAGTAAGTTTCTCTTAGCTTCAAGAATATATAGTGTTTTACTAACGGTGCCAACCACGTGAATGTGGAAGCCAATTTGGCACCATCAACCTACAAAAAATTTTTAATAAGTAATTAAAGATGAAATTTATGCAACAAAAAAATTAATTACATATACATTTTACAAGTCACCATACTTGTGCATTTAAATCTAACAAACCACTTGGATCTGCTCTAATCTTAATAGTATCAAGAATATCTTCATGGTCTGTATCATAAACTTTCTATAGATTCTTATTTTTTGGCATCCCATGATATTTTTCCAATTGAATATTCATTGCAAGAACCAAATTTGAATAGTGTAGAATCTTCCTATGAGTTTCAAAGTCTTCAAACAACCATATATTTGATTTTTTTATAATATCATCAAAGTCAAGTTCTAGTGACTACCATAGACCTACTGGGAAAATCAATGTTTTCTCCATTTATGACTAGGGAAGTCAATTTTTTCATTCCATCTACACACTAACATAAGTATTAATTTATTCCCTCTTCATTGTCCTCATCTACAATAACTGCAAAAACATGGCCTGCATCATAAAAAGCAATTTTTAATGACATTATGAAGATAGATTATGAGAATAAATAGTACATAAAGATTAATCTTCTACCTAGCTATACTAGATCAAATAAATGGTCAAAGTCATGTGACGATGTCATGTCTATACTAAAATTACATGTGTTCCAACTACTTTGACACCCAATCCACTCGTAGATGCATTTTCACTACTGTTCTAGAGCACAAAAAATATTGACAACAAATGTTATCAAAAGCTAAAACTACGGTCTAATAAATCAATTTTTGGTGCTTGTTGGATAAAATTGGAACTATCAACATGTTTAGAGGGGTGGATAACATCCAAGACCAAGTTTTTGGCCTCTCATATGGCTCAAATGAGAAACCCACCACCCATCCTGAGCTCAAAAATGCCCTTCCCAATACAAGAAATATGCTGATTTTTAGCCTAACTTCAGGCATGCATAAAACCAAAATTGTCAGTCATATGGAAGAACTATAAGATCCATCATGTGCATGGAAAAGTCCTCTAATTACACCTTGAATCTAGTCTAAAGCACCTCTAAGAGCAATCTATGGTAAAATTTGCAGTAAAGGGTCCTAAAATGCAACTTTTTGGTAGTGAAGAGACAACTTGTTGACCTCTAACTAGCAACTTTGCCTCCGGGACCGGCAGGTAGAAATCCACCACTTCAAGAAATCTATATAGGCAAATTACACATGCTCCAATTACTGTGACACCCTGCAAGTTTATCTTCGCTACTATTTTAGAACACAAAAACACTAACAACAAATGTGTTTGGAAGGCTCCAAGGAGAAATAAGCTTCTCATGAGTAATTATTCAGGAGGATAGAAATGCCAAGTACTTTTAGTAAGCTTCTTTTATCTCAAAAATATAAAATTATTTACTAATAGTGCCAACCACGTGAAGGTGAAAGCTAATTTGGCACCACCAACCTACAAAAAAATGTTAGTAAGTAATTAAAGATGAAATTTATGCAATGAAAAAATTGATTACATCTACATTTTACAAGTCAACATACTTGGGCATTTAAATATAATGAACCACTTGGATCTACTCTAATCTTGATAGTATCAAGAATAACTTCATGGTTTGACTCATGAACTTTCCATAGATTCTTGTTTCTTAGCCTCCCAAGATATTTTTTCAATTGAATATTTGTTACAAGAACCAAATTTAAATAGTGTAGAATCTTCCTGTGAGTTTTAAATTCGTCAAACAACTATATATTTGAATTTTTTATAGGATATCATTGAATCCAATTTCTATTGACTACCATAGATCCAGTGGGATAATCAGTGTTTTCTCCATCTATAACTGGGGAAGTCAATTTTTCATTTCATCTACACACTGACATAAGTAGTATTTCATCCCTTCTTCATTATCCTCATCTGTAATAACTGAAAAAATATAGCCTGCATCATAAAAACAATTTTTAATGACATTATGAAGATAGATTGTGAAAACAAATAGTACATAAAGATTAATCTTCTACCTAGCTGTACTAGATCAGATATATGGTCAAAGTCATGTGATGATGTCATGTTGCTGGTCGAACCTAATATGTGTTGATTAGAATTAGAGGTTTGGAACTCCAATCATCCACCCAATCTTATGACTCACACTCATTCCAAATAAAATCCATGCATGTAGAGCAAAATCATGCCAATTGTCACATATGAATAGTCTAAGAACCTGTATTTGAGCTATGAAATGAATAGAGATCACTTGAACATGTTAGAGTCATACAATCCTCATAGTTTTCCAAGTCATTTTCTTCCTTTAACCAAAAATATCTATGAATAGTATAATTTTCTTGATCACCATGACATATGTTCTCATTACACCAGTCAACCTGTAATGGGTACCCTAGTTGCACCCAAAACTAACCCAGTAGGGACTCTTTATGACTCCGGTAGTTTTGCTGGAATTTCTCTTTTTTTTTTTTTACAAAGACCAACACATGTAACATAAATATAGAATTTCAAGCATAGATACACACGATTGAATTAGCCCATACACTATATTTGTATTGATTTGCAAATGAGTAAACTAGTACAATGCTAGTCATGTGGTGACTTACTGAATCCTGTCACAGAATCGTATGAACATTATTTCAAGTGGATTTCCTAGCATGTGCTGAAGGTGCTTCCTTTGTTCTTTGACCCCCCTTGGAACTACAGACTCTGCAGAAGCTTCTACAGACTCTGCAGCCAAAACTACGGACTCTGTAGGCTTAAATCTATGGACTCCACCAGGCTGGAAATCTACTGACTCTGCAGTCTGAAATCTATAGACTCTACCAGGCTTGAAAATCTACTGACTCTATAGTCTAAAATCTACAGACTCTATAGGCTGGAAACTACAGACTCTATAGGCTTAAATCTACGGACTCTGTAGGTAAGAAACTACGGACTCTGCAGGCAGAAATCTACAGACTTTGCAGGCAACAAACTATGAACTCTGTAGGCAGGAAACTATAGACTCTACAGGCAGGAAACTACGGACTCTGCAAGCAAGAAACTACAGACTAACTTGGTTGCATTCAGATGCTACAGTGATGGAGTTGCTATAGTGACAAGATGCTACAGTAGTACGTCTACTACAGTGGCACGACTGCTACAGTAGTATGGCTGCTATAGTGGCACAACTGCTATAGTAGTACGGATGCTACAGTGACACAACTGCTACAGTGTGTGTGGCTACTACAGTGGCTGAGAGCACAAACTCTAAAGACCAATCCCAAGGATTGATGTCTAGAGTGCTACAAATGAGAAGGATGTTCTCAAATGCCCAAATAAGCTGCAAGTGCAACAATTCTTTTTTTTCTTATCCAACATGCCCAAAGAAGGCACAAGCACTCTCCTTTATCCTTTTCTCCAAGGGGAAACTCAACTCACTTGAGCAATGTGGGATAAAGGATGTGTAATAGTCCCTCATAAAGTAAATGTTTAAAGTGACATTCAATGTCTTACAGCTGGGTTAAAAGTTACTCTTTTTGTAGCACTTTAGGCCCCCAAAAATAGTAGCAACTGGACTCCAAATGGTGCGAGTGATAGCTTTCCAGAAAGCTCTCAACAAGGAGCATCAGATCCAATCATCAAAACTGGCCTACATTGCATCATAATAGCTTATTACAAATAGTAAGTGTGTTGGAAACTGAGTAAGCCCAGCTGCTAAAATGGGGTCATTACAGTCTGCCCCCATTGAAATTGCTTGTCCTCAAGCAATCTCAGCCCAGCCTACTGCTCCATCCTGATAAAAACTACATACTCTATAAGCTGTGAAGCAACATCACATAATCTCATAAGAGCCAATGCACCAATTGTATCAATACCTGGATCCCAAACCAACATGTAGAGCCCACTATAAGAGATGAAAAAGAGGTTTGTCAACCAAGTACTCTTACATAACCGTCCGTGCATGTAAGACATCCAGTCAATGTGAAGATGAATCCCCATATGCCCATAAACCAACACAAATGGCCACCAAACCTCATTGTCATAACTCTGATTAGAATCATAGATGATATCAAACATGTCATCAAACCAGTGCCCATCGAGGATAATTACTCCACACTCCAACTCAACCCAAAAGAATTGCCCTTCAACATTCCTATACTGCTGAATCATTGATGTTGCCAATGCAAAATTAGAAAGTGCTACATGATACCAACTAGGACAGCCATTAGTCCATAAGAGATCGAAGACTATGAAGTCACCAAACAACAAAGATATCGCTACCATATTAAGAGGACCAGTTAACCAACTCAAAAGTGAAGTATGTATGCCAACACTACTCAACACAGATAACTCTTGAGTGGCTGGCCCACTAAGACATTCATCAACCCAATCACTATCACCATCATGGGAATGATTAACTATGTCAACTAGAGACTCTAGAAACAAATTATGAAGATCAACAGTGGTAGGCTTTGATATCTTGCCACTTTCCCTAGCCTCATAAAGATGTGCCAAACGCAACAAGGTCTGTTGATCCTCTAATTACTGAAGTGTAATGATGGCAACATTTGGCGGTAGTTCATAGCTTTCTGCCCTTGCTGAAAATTGAGGTTCCTTAATTTGATTTAGTTCATCTTTTATGGTGGCAAAGAAAATTTGTAGAGGAAGCACTGCTTTCTGTCCCTTTGTATGTCTCCATTCTAAAGGTTGTTCTGTTGGATTTACTTTCACATACATTTTACCCTGTACTGTCAAGCCTTCACATGTCTTATTGTTATTGAAGCATACAGTTTCATCCAAGTTTTCAGCAACACCCTGGTTATCATCATGGAGTAAACACCTATGAATCATTAGCTCAAGCTCTCCATCAAAAACACTTGACCTCCAGCAGCACGGTCAACAAGCAAATAAAATTCTGTCTCATTGTCTTTCAAGTATATGCCTAGATTCAGGGGGTAATAATTCTAGCAATTATTTCGTATACACTTAAATTCCAGTCTACCCTGTAGTTCCTTACTCTCTTTAAGAAATATCGTCCATTTGAATCTGTGTAGAATTCTTTATTTGACACTATATTTGTTGCAAATCAGCTTACTGCCTCCTTCCCTAGGGCATCATCAATTAGAATTCATCCAACCTCTTGTAGTCCATCAGTAGGTGAAACTGTGCCCCTACTTACTTCATGGTTTTTAGTGGCAACATTATGAGAAAGGTGAAATGTACCATTGCTGTTCTCAAACTAAAATTTAGGATTGGTTTCAACCTTTGCGTCCTTGCCTATGTGATCTTCCCTGGAAGGATGAGGAATTTCCATACCATGGTGGCTTGAATCCACCCTATATTCTTCGTAGTTATCACACATAATTTCCTTGCTATCATAGGTAGATTCCATAACGCTATCCTCCCCATGCAACCAAGCCATTACCTCTGGTTGAAAAATAGAAACATAACTGCTGTCATTCAAATTAGAATTATTGTTATGTGCTTGAGCCAGGTTTTTGACCCCTTTTACCGTATCATCATTGAAAATTTCTTGGCCAATGCTTGAAACATTGTCTTCATCAGTACTCTCAAGTGTAAGTGCCACAATATCAAGAGAAGGAGGACGTAGGTTCATACTGCTCCAAATCAAACCTTTGGGATCTTCTTCTTTGATTCCGCTGGAACCATCAAACATCACCAATCTAAAACTTGTCTCATGTCCTTCCCATGTGGTTAGAGGTGGTAGTGTGTCAAGTACTTCTTCTTCAATTGATGTCACAAGGCTGCAAGGTATGTCCTTGTGAAGCTCTTCCATTCTTCCATAAACTTGTTCAACTTCTGTTGCCCTTGCTTTATTATTCTATATCATGGAAGGGACTGCCATAGAGGACAAATTTGCTGAATTATGCATGGAATGATGAAACATACTCAGCTGAAGACAAAGGTCCATGATCTCCCTATCTTTATCTTCCCACACCAAATTCTTTTTTCCTTCATGTGTAGGAATTGTGTCATCATAGGAATAAACTATCTCACCTAAAGATGCATGGTGATCATTCCAAGAATACACACCATCATTATCCATGTCAACCTCACGCTCTACATCAAGGGAAGCTATGTTTACAATATCTCTAAAGGGCTGATCTAGGTTTGCATTATCTTCCACTTTGTGATCAACCAAAGGAACATCATTAGAAATCATACCTTCATATGGATTGTCAATCATAATCTCTACATCACCCACAAAAAGACTCATGCACCCTCTTGTAGATGCCTCATAATCTCTGTAGGAATGATCTAGATGCAGGGCTAAGGCTGCTACCATGTCCTCATTTCCACACAACTCTCTATCATATGAAGATTGTGGGAATTCATTAGAGACATTCTGAGTCTCAATCATACTCCCTCCTTGAGTTAAGCCATCCTCTTCAAACTTTGTAACCTCATTTGTTGGCACGCTTTCAACACTATTTGGCTGCAATGGTTCTTTTCCCTTATTAACTCCACATGTGTGATCAAATGACCAATGTTCCTGACAAGTGAAACAAATCTGCTCTTTTCTCATATGGTTCTTGCTCTTTTTGGGTGATTCTGGGACCTGTATACCCAAAGAGATTAGCTCTGCAACTATCATATGTTCCTTGAACCTCCCAATTTTCTCTTTGACCAAACCTTTTGAGAATGCATGGGCCATGGGGGAAACATATTGCTCCTTCCTCCAAATGGCCAACAAGTCTGATTGCAATTGCTGGCAGATATCATCATCCTCTTCTAAGATTAAGGACATAATATTTTGCACACAAGCCCTCACATTGTCTGGATGATGCTTCCTAATTTTAGTTAAGAAGCATTGAAACATTCGAAGAATCAATTTATCACATTTGAGATCTAAAAAAATGATAAATGATCTAGTTCTTGCCATGTTTTCTAAAATCTTAGCCTTCTTACCAAAAGTAGGGGCTTTGACATAATGTACCCCATGTAGGCTCTCCATAATCAGCTATAGAATCCCTTTTAGTATGTCATCATTAAAGGGTGCTACAGGTGCTATTATCCTTATGATCTCACTGTGACAAGAAGCAATTGCAAGTCTCACCTCTTCATAAGGATGTTCCACGAACCTGTGCTGAGCCAAAGCGAGCATTGAGGGCTGCAAGGCCCAGTTCATAACCCTCCAATCTAACTGGTCTACTTTGGACAAATAAGTGTCTAATTCCTCCAACTTAGAGAGAACATCACCAGGAAATTATGTGGACTTCAATTTTAATCCAATTACAAAAAGCCAATTCCCTACTTCCCTTTCTTTTTGTAAATCCCTTAACTGATCACCATTAAGAGTATCATTGAATTCTTTTGAGAAAAGGATACTTTTCAAATCTGCCATTGTCTTTAGATTGTTGGAATGTTGTTTATGATGTCTACTTACACAATTTTGGTTCCAAAATATTCTTCTAACTGAGGATTCGATGCAATAACTTCTAAAAATCTTCTTTTGAAAACAAACATAGGATGGTAGGAAAACAGGCTCTGATACCACTGTAATGGGCACCCTAGTTGCACCCAAAACTAACCCAGTAGGGACTATTTATGACTCCAATAGTTTTGCTGGAATTTCTCTTTTTTTTTTGGTTTTACAAAGACCAATACATGTAACATAAATATAGAATTGCAAGCATAGATACACATGGTTGAATTAGCCCATACACTGTACTTGTATTGATTTACAAATGAGTAAACTAGTATAATGCCAGTCACGTGGTGACTTACTAAATCCTATCACGAAATCATATGAAAATTATTTCAAGTAGATTTCCCAGCATGTGCCGAAGTTGCTTCCTTTGTTCTTTGACCCCCCCTTGGAACTACAGACTCTGCAGCCAAAACTATAGACTTTGCAGGCTTAGATCTATGAACTCCACCAGGCTGGAAATCTACTGACTCTGCAGTCTAAAATCTACGGACTCCACCAGGCTTGAAAATCTACTGAATCTGTAGTCTAAAATCTATGGACTCTGCAGGCTAGAATCTACAGACTCTACAAGCTTAAATCTACGGACTCTACAAGTAAGAAACTACGGACTCTGTAGGCAAAAATCTACAAACTCTGCAGGCAACAAACTATGAACTCTGTAGGCAGGAAACTACAGACTCTACAAGCAAGAAACTATGGACTCTACAGGCAAGAAACTACGGACTCACCTGGCTACATTCAGATGCTACAGTGATGGAGTTGCTACAGTGACGAGATGCTACAGTAGTATGTCTACTACAGTGGCATGACTACTACAATAGTACAACTGCTACAGTGGCACAACTGCTACAGTAGTACAGCTGCTATAGTGACACAGCTGCTACAGTGCATGCGATTGCTATAGTGGCTGAGAGCACATACTCCAAAGACCAATCCCAAGGATTGATGTCTAGAGTGCTACAAATGAGAAGGATGTTCTCAAATGCCCAAATAAGCTGCAAGTGCAACAATTCTTTTTTTTCTTATCCAACATGTCCAAAGAAGCCACAAGCACTCTCCTTTATCCTTTTCTCCAAGGGGAAACTCAACTCACTTGAGCAATGTGGGATAAAGGATGTGCAATATTCCCTCATAAAGTAAATGTTTAAAGTGACACTCAATGTCTTACAACTGGGTTAAAAGTTACCCTTTTGTAGCACTTCAGGCCCCCAAAAATAGTAGCAACCAGACTCCGAATGGTGCGAGTGATAGCTTGCCGGAAAGCTCTCAACAAGGAGCATCAGATCCAATCATCAAAACTAGCCTCCATTGCATCCTAATAGCTTACTAAAAATAGTAAGTGTGTTGGAAACTGAGTAAGCCCAGCCACTAAAATGGGATCATTACACAACCATAGTTTTTATGTCAATCAAATTAGCAACATTATCATATTTTAACTCCTCCCTTGTAATGGCTCTTTTTATACATGCTCCAACACCATCATGCTCTCCTTTTCCATGGCCAGCCTCAATGAAACTCCAAATATGTTCTACACCAATGGTAATGTGCATCTTAATCAACCAAGAAAACATCTATGAATTTTTGAATTATGATGTGCAATTATCTAACCAAATGTAATGTTATTTGAAAATGATGTTCCTCCGAGTCAACTATCTATAGAACTTTTCAAAATAACCTTACACATACTCTGTACAATGTGATCTATTATCACTGATATAGAAATGGTACTCCCTTAATATTTTTTGATCTTCCTTTGTACTATCAAGTGCATGCATGAATGCTATATGAATGAATATGGTAATTTGTGTTGAGTTGTAATATTGTGATTGAACTTCCATTTGTGGTTTGAACGTGTAATTTTTAGCAAAATTGATTACTAAAATAATAGAATCAAGTGGGAATGTGTCCTTACTTATCTTAAAATTTTCATCCAACCATATAGCCCTATGTGTGTGCCTTGCATACTCATAAATAATTTTATCCATGAATTCAACCATAAATTCTGAATCAAGTATCTCTTTCATAACAAGCCCACACCTTTTAGATTCTTTTCCATCTTTTACTTGATAAGTCACAAATTTGTATTTGTTCAAACCAACTAATTCCTATCTAATTACACTTTTACACTCATCATGGATACATTTTTTTTATTTTGGCAATCCACTGCTGCAATTTCTGTCTAAACATGATTTCTTATAAAAGAATTGTCCATCTAGTCTTTCACAAAAAATATTTGAAATAAATTCCCTGACTAATTTTGGTATAAATTATATGCCACAATCTTAAAAAATATTATTAGTATGTAAATCACAATGAATATGGTGGAAAACATCATAGTGCATTAAAAATTGAACATGTTGTCTACAACAACAAGTGTTGCATGTGTGATTTATTTTTAGATAAAAAGGTTAGGCCATCTTAAAAAATATATGACTAATATAAATTTGTGGATGTTTTTCCAAAAACTTAGAGTACAATTATGTTTGAGTCATATCCAAGAAATGTTTCAGATGCAATTCACGATTAAGAGAACCAACTCTTCTTTTCACTACATCTATTGCATTGGGGGAAACTCTTGTATTATCCTTCCAAATTTATGCAAGTCTTTAAAATCATTGGCTATGGCCTTGTCCTTTCGTGGAAGTCTACCAAAGAATGCCCATAAGTCTTTTGAATTTGATTCATTAAGTCTTTCATGTCTTGAAATTACTTTCATTAATGTTTTTATATTTATATCAAGTGTTTGACTTATTTTTGAAATCAATCATTTTTTTCCCTATTTCAACACTTATTGCACAAGTTATCATTATACATCGGGTAGCATTACAATATTTGTTGCATGATTTTTGGCCTAAAATATGATATGCATCATATAGATTTTCAATAATTTCATCATTTTTATTATCCATGTTAGATGTTTTTAGTCCTAATGTACACATTATAGGTCTCATCTTAACCAATTTCATCAACGAAATAAATAATTGACATATTTGACTATCATACTCCAATCTATGAAAGAAATTATCCCAAATTTATTGAGCCAATATTCTTGAATGGCGGTCAGACATTTTGTTATATATTGGTTTCAAAATATTTTCATCAACTTCAATTAAGTACTTATTTTTTCTATGCATTATTCTTGGAAGTGTCGTTATTAGTGGAATCTGTTCATAGGGTGTTTCAAAATCATTATATGTTTCCATGATTTTTTTTTCCTTTTTTGTTTCTTCATTATATGTTTACATAAATTTTTATTCATTATTAGTTTCATCATTATTTGATTCCATTAAATTTTATACATTGTTTGTGGGTAAAGTATCATGCATAAGATCTTCATCAACAAAATCAAAAACTTTAAACTTTGAATGTTCATTTCCAACATTATCTAATTTTCTATTATAAATTTGATCATAATTCAATTAATTATTATAAATTTCATCATAATTCAAATCATTATTGTAAATTTCATCATTATTCAATTGCTTATTGTCAATTGCCTCATTATCTAAGCCATTTGGCTCATCAGGGTTAGTGTTTGTATCTTGTTTGGAACGAAATACTTGAATTCATACATTGTTTTATATCCCATCTTTTCTAATTACTCTAATGTTTTGTTCTTAAACATCTTCCTCTTCCCTAAATGTGAATCGGAGCTCATTTTGATAGAAGCAACCAAGAAATTACTTCAAATGTGAGGTACAAAAAATAATACAACCAAGAAAGTATACATAGTACATAGAGTACATAAGGAATGTATGTGGGGACAGTAATCTCGATTAAGGATAAAAATAGACATTGAAAATTGAGTTTTATTTAACTTTAAGGAATATGTATGCATTACAGGAATGCGTATGAGTTCCTTGAAGTATAGGCATATACTATTAAAAAAAAGCAAAAAGGCTCATATTTAATGCATTTTTTCCACTATAATAGTATAATATAATGCAATAAGACTCAATAAGATTATAATATGATGCATAAATACCTAATATGATGTAATAATACTATAAAATTTTGTAATAACACTATCGTATCATGTAATATGGCTCAATATGATGCAATAAGACTATTGTACAATGCAATAAGGCTCAATATGATGCAATAAGACTATCATACAATGCAATAAGACTATCATGAAATACAATAAGACTATCATACGATGCAAGAAATCTCCAATATGATGTAATAAGGCTATCATATGATGAAATAAGGCTCAATATGATGTAATAAGGCTCTTAATAATGCATAAATCTCCAATACATGATGCAATAAGACTATTGATAGGACTATGAAGCAATGAATGATGCAATAAGGCTCAATATGTAAGATGAAATGAGCTAATTTTTCCCATAATCCCATCATAGGTCCTTAAAAAACAAGGTGAATAACATTTTCAAAAATTGGCACTAATCACATTCATGAATTTATGCATTTGTGATGAAATTAGGGAACTGAGGGGTTATGTTTGTTATAAAAATAGTATTTAGGGTTATCGATTTAGTGTAACGTGTTTGTACATGTGTATATGTCATGAAATTATGGTTTAGGAGAATTATACATGTTCAAGTGATAAAATTAGGGTTTATAATCAACATGTCACAAAACGTAACCTAATTATCCCTTTTAATCACATCATAGACTTTGATTTAGGTTCAATGGGTTGAAATTGGCCACATTTGCATTCATATTTGCATTTTTTATTAAATTAGGGTTAATTAAGTCATACATGTTACATATAGATTATACAATTGATTGGGCCATAAATCTATTTTAGGGTCTTAATTTTACCTAAATCATGTCCTTAATTAAACCAATCAAATAATTGGATCAATTCATGATAGATAGAATTGTACTTAATTTTGTCCCAAATCATATATCATGATCTTATAGTTATGTCAAGAAGGGGTTCAAATTGGCCTCCCATGCCTCCTCGATTGAATTTACCTTATAATTTAAATTTTTTTTGCCATGTATGTACCTCATTCATCCAAAAAATTTAAATCTATCAAAGATGCATCAAGTCCTAAAAGTTTCGGAGTTGACAATGCCTCAGGAGGCCAAATCTAATTACATATCACCACGTGTACCTAGTACATGCTTGGAATTATCAATAATGTTAGAGGTGTCAAGTCTTAAAATCATTAAAGAGATCCTTGTTAGGCTTGATCCAATTAGATACATCAACATGTGTGTATCTTGTACACACATATATTTGTGTTAGAGGTCTAATTATCACTTGTCTTAGAAGCATCAGATTTGTCAGAGCCTCAAGATGCCCAATCCAATCAAATATTTCCACATGTGTAGGTGTAGTACACCTAGAAAAGTGTTAGAGTTGTCAAATATGTACATCTTTGATACTTAGACATGTTCCATCACTAAGCCAACCAATCCAACTAAGGCCTACTCAAAAATTTATCATACATACATATAAGCCAATAATGTTTAAAGATTGGCATTGATCCACTCAACTCATGTCTAGTAAATAATTCACATGATGTGAGCCTATAAATTACCATTATTGTACAAAAAATTTCATGTAGAGACCTTCAAGGTCCCATCTAAATTGAGAAAACACCGAATGTTATCAGTTTTCTACATGTATGTATTCAAATTATTTATATCCCTCTACCTTGAATTTCCTCTAGATACCAAAGTACATTCATATTAAGTCCTATATGCAGGAGAGAACATAATTAAACAATGGATGATCTTCAACCTCAAATCCTAAGCTGAAGCAAGAATTCTGAGACATGTAATACTTTCTTACAGTCCAAATCATAAGGTTTAAGCTCATTACAATTAAATGTGAACAAGATGATTGAAGATATTTTTATAAAATATATAATCTTGAAACCTTCAACAAGGGGTGAACACTGGTATTCAATTCTGATCAACCATATATATGAGGTGAGCAATTTATCATCCACATGAAAAGTTATGGGGTCTCTCTACTCAGCATCATCCTTGAGGGGAAGTAGGTCTCAGATTTAGGGGACATTGTCATCAATTTAATGTATCTTAAATAAGCTCAATAGAGTTGGAGATGGGGTAACCTATACATATTTTATATTTTTTCAATGCCAGGTCTATGCCATCCTTTAATGGTTTCAAACAAAGTCCCTAGTGCATTTAAATATTTTCTACGCTATACAATCATCACTATAGGCACGACATCTTAAAACCACATCACCACAAATGTATACATGTGACCATTTCAATTTTATTGAGCTCAAAACCACATCTTATACAAAACAAAATGTGTACCCAACTTGACAAAAATATTTAATAAAAACATGTACATACCTTGTACCCATCATCCTACTTTTGTATCTTACCATCCCAATTACATAGTAAGGTATATAACTCCATAGTATTGATAAGCACCAAGCGTTGTATAGCTTGTTTTTGATCTTGAAATTATTTTATCCATGGTGCGGCTAAGACTAGTCCCATGTAAAATACACACTCTTCAAATGATGTGGGAATGGATGGAGTGGTTGATGGTAGTCCCATTTATGATGGAGGGGTAGATGAAGGAGGTGCATATAATGAAGGATTGACCATATTTTCACAAGATATCTTAATTTTAGGAAAAATTTGAATAATGTATTTGAATACATTAGGGGAATCAAGTGAATAATTGTAATAATAGAATATTCTTGTTAGACTTTCAATTGGGACCTCAAAATGCACTTATTGAATTAAATGCACTAAGTGACCTTAAAATAAACATAAGGGACTTTATTCAACACATTTTAGGATTTTTTTTAGGAAAATCCAAGGCATGATTCACATGTATTGGGCTCCATTAGATAGCATTTTTGAAATCAATATCTAAGATATGAAATTTTATACCAAGGGCTCAATTCTTATTTATACTTACACAAGATTATTTATACTACATAGTCCAGTTCAACGAGTTTTCTACTTAAACAAATTATTTAAAAATTATAAATAAAGGGGTCTGATCTAAGATATCAAAGAAATAACAAAAGCGTAAGATAGGATTTTAGGCAAGTAGGATAATATCAATAAGAAACATAACATTTAATGGTAAGTAGGACTTTAGGCAAGTAAGATGGTAAGGTATATCCTTGCCATACTAGGGGAAAGGTCCCAATAATTGTGCATATTCCAATTATTGAAAAAGGCTTTTGTTAACATGTGTTCTATTGACAAAACATATTGGTGTATATAAATATTAAATTACACCATAAGATGAGCACGCAATATCTAATACTTGTTCAACATTTATTCTATAAAATTAAAAGTAACCAATCAAATCTTGACAAGTAAGAGTCAATTATTGATACCCTAATGCACAACGATTGGTACTAAAAATGTTAAATTTTGATCATAGGTTTAAAAAATGCATTTTATCACTTCTCATGATAAAATCAGTTATATTATAAAATGTATAATGTGTTAGATCTTGAAACCTTAGCTATAAGTAGTTAAGATGACATATTGCAATGGGTAAAATTTTTAAAGTCTAATGCGATGTTATGGCACCTTAATTCACTATCAAAAGCTAATGGGACCTTTCCCATATGAGAAACATGAAACTTCACATTTCCCCTATAAGGATGCATGGCTAATGGGACATTTCCCCTATAACAAATATGAAATTTATTTGTTGTGTTTTATGTCAAAGCAACATGTACGTGTTATATACCGTATGCATTGTATATTATATTATATAATGCATACGTGTTATACAATGCATAAATATTATATAATGTGTACACATTATTTGAATTTGAATTTAAAACTAAGCCTTTAGGATTAGAAATGGCTTAGATTTTTGATTCAAAGGCTTGAGACTATGCATCTACAGTTGAGATCGAGAGTTTTAGGAAAAACGAACAAATTTTAACTTCAATCACCAAATACGTTATGGATTTCAACATCAAAATTTAAAAAATTATTACCATTACAATTAGCACATTTTCTTCTTTCTAGATGTATGATTTTATAATTTTTGGGCTATATTAAGG
Source organism: Torreya grandis (assembly GCA_037957365.1). Taxonomy (NCBI): domain Eukaryota; kingdom Viridiplantae; phylum Streptophyta; class Pinopsida; order Cupressales; family Taxaceae; genus Torreya; species Torreya grandis. The sequence continues at coordinate 378,957 of JARHVA010008367.1, read as the reverse complement.
GTTCAAACTATATTTATTTCTAACAACACCTTTTTTAGGCCACTACATGCCGCACCCATACATGCCTATTCATGTTTATCTAAATTTTTTTCATTGATCCAATTGAAAAACAAATTATATGGTAACAAAATAGGCCTAATTATACACACATTCAAAAAAAAATCAAAATTCAGTTTTTTGAGGTAGTTAGGTTGGGCCACACGATCAGCTATCCATTTTTTTTCAGTTTTTAGAATCTACTTAATTACAAAATTAATAAGAAAATATTCATCTAAAAACATAAAAAATGTTTTTAACACACTATAATATCTTATATAAATATTTACCAAAGGGTTTCTAACAATATTTAACGATGCTAAAAAAATGGTTGGCCACACGACCATCTATCTACTATGTTTTCTTAAAAAAATAAAATTTCCTCTTCAAATTTTAGATGTTTAACCTATTTATACTTATCCATTTTTCAAAAAATATAGTTTTTTGGAAACTAGACTCGAAATTCTACAATTCATGTTTTTATACCATCTTCAAATTTTGAGTGTAGCCATCTCTAATTATCTATATAAGTTCACATTTTTTAAATTTCATAAAACTTGTGTCCACGTGTAGGCCCTTTTTCGTCCCCCAAATGTGTGCACTTACCCTTCATAGGTATTGGGCTCCATTAGATATCATTATTGAAATAGATATACAAGAGATGCATTGTTACACCAAGGGCTCAATTCTTATTTTTACTTACACAAGATTATCTATACTACATAGTCTAATTCAACGAGTTTTCCACTTAAACAAATTAGTTCAAAATTTATAAATAAAGGGGTTTGGTCAAAGATAACAAAGAAAAAAAAAAAGGGTAAGATATGATTTTAGGCAAGTAGGATAATACCAATAAAGAAACACAAAATTTAAGGGCATGTAGTATTTTAGGCAAGTAAGGTAGTAAGGTATATCCTTGCCCTACTAGGGGAAAGGTCCCAATAGTTGTGCATGTTTCGATTGTCGAACAAGGCTTTTGTTAAAATGTGTTATATTGGTGTATATAACTATTAAAGTGCACCAAAATCTGAACATGTAATATCTAATACTTGTTCAACATTTATTCTATAAAATTAAAAGTGACCAATCACGTCTTGACAAGTAAGAGTCAAGTGTTGATAATCTAATGTATAACGATTGGTACTCTAAAGGTTAAGTTTTGATCATGGGTTTAAAAAATTCATTTTATGACCTATCATGATAAAATTAGTTATATTTTAAAATGTATAATGTGTTAGACCTTGAAGCCTTATTTATAAGTAATTAAGACAACATATTGAAATGGGTAAAAATTTCAAAGTCTAATGTGATGTTATGGCACCTTAATTCACTATCCAAAGCAACACAAAATTTGACCTTTCCCCTATAAGAAACATAAAATTTGACATTTCCCCTATAAATATGCACAGCTAATGGGACCTTTCACCTATAACAAACATGAAATTTGTTTGTTTTGTGTTATTTCAAAGCAATGCGTATACGTTATATAACGCGTACACATTGTATATTATATTATATAACATGTGCATATTATATAATTTATACACATTATATAACATCTATGTGTTATTTGAATTTTAATTTAAAACTGAGCCTTTAAGCTCAAAAACAACTTGGATTTCTAAGCCAAAGGCTTGTGACTGTGCATCTACAACCAAGACTGAGAGTTTTGAGAAAAACCAACAAATTTCAACTTCAATTACCAAATACGCTATGGATTTCAACATCAAAATTCAAAAAATTATTACCATTACAATGAGCACATTCTCTACATTTTAAATATATGATTTTTATAAATTTTGGGCTATTTTAAGGCTTTAAACCATTTCTAACAACACCATTTTTATACCACTACATGCCACACCCATACATGCTTATTAATGTTTATATAATTTATTTTTCATTGATCTAAGAGTGAAAAAAATTATATGGTAACAAATTATACACACATTCAAAAAAAATCAAATTTCATTTTTCTAGGTAGTTAGGGTGGGCCGCATGGTCGTCTATTCATTTTTTTGTCAGTTTTTAGGATCTATTGAATTGTAAATTAATAAAAAAATATTGATAAAAAATATAATTTTTTTTGTAACACACTAGAAGATATTATCTAAATATTCACCAAAGGGTTTCAAATAATATTTAATGATGTTCAAAAAATGGTGGGCCGCACGACCATTTATCTACTATGTTTTCTTAAAAAAATAGGAGTTCCTCTTCAAATCTTAGATGTTTGACCTATTTATACTTAACCATTTTTCCAAAAATATTTTTTTTTGGAAACTAGACTCAAAATGCTACAATTCATGTTTTTATACCATCTTCAAAATTTGAGTGTAACCATCTCAAATTATCTATAAAAATTCACATTTATAAAATCTAATAAAAATCATGTTGTAGTTATATAAAATATCCAAATTGGTATTTTAAGTGTGGCTTGTGACACCCTATCCATAGCTCCTTTTCGCATGCTCTTATGACCCTTCTAGGCACCTTTTTACTCATTACCGATCATCCCAAACCTTCTAAATGATCATTCCACCTCAGCCAAACTATATTTCCTAGGCCAATCTTATTCTCCCAAGTCTTGAACCTATAGGAAAGGAGCATCATACTTAGACTATAGTGCTAGACCCTAGGGTGTCCCATTTTTGGTGCACCTATCCATTTGTAATTTGAACCCAAACAGTCATTTTTTCTGATCCCTATCCTTCATTATGTTAGCCTAGAATGAATACATCCGACCCATAACTAATTATTCCCTTTAAAAGCCCATCCAAAGTTCATTTACAAAGGGAGGTGATAAAATCTTATAAAGAAATCAAGAATACAAATAAACCACTAAAGAAAATTTCCCTATTCTCTGCATATAGTCACCCAACACAACTACAAACATATTCAAACTCTCATACCAGTCCCTAGCCACTTCAAACATTACCAAAATTAGTATTTTTGCATATGCATCACACTATTGTACAAAGCACATTAAGTGGAAGAACTACATATGGCTTGATCCCTCTTCAGAGTATTGATATGTAAGCAATGTGACCACATAAGGGGTGTGGATTACACATTTAGTGCATCTTACACACTAACCCCCCTTTTCTCAAGTGAAACATTTTATCAAGCATGATGGAGGGTTAGGGTTTGAATATTAAATCAGCTCTACAGTGAGTTTCATCGACAATCAACACTCAAGATTTCATAGGTAGACTTACACATGAACAACATAAAAACCCAAAAAGTTATAGGTCTTTGTGACCAACTTGGACAACAAAAATAAGAGTGAACAATAACATTAGACCCAAAAGTGTCATGTTTTTGGTAGTCCTATCCTTTCACTAAATGAAAGCTAGATTCAGGTTGATGACACTGTCCCAGTCCTACACAACCAGTTTCAAGCTCTGTATCATCTGTCTCAGTCTAATTTCAAGCTAAGTTACATTTCTCCTTGTTTATTTCTATTTTTAGAAAGGTAAAAAAGACACATAAATTATACAAATCAGGACTATAATTATTGCAATATTCTTTACTGATTTATTAATCTAGACTCTTAGCTAAATTAGAAATACAACTCTATTATTCTAAAAAAAATTAAAGCATTTGGTGAACCCGACTTACTTCGTTTACATACAAAAACCCTAAAAACCCTAGGAAACATTCCTTGCTGATTTTTCCAATATATTTTTTTTCCTAATTTTTCTTGCATATTTAAATCAAAATTTCACATTTAAATTTTAAAATTCACTATAGTAATTTTTAAAATCATTTCTTTCAAACCCTAGTTGATTGACTAGATCCCTTTGCTTTTGAGGTATCACCTTACATGTTTCACCTAAAATCAAAAATGGATCTCACTTATTTCAAAACATTTCTTTCAAACAATGAAGAGTCCATACTCGGTCTTATCATGTTTATGAATGATGAAGTGTTCTATTTTAAATATAAAGCTTCATTTTTTCCCTTTCATGCTTACTTTTTATAATATGGGATGATATTAAGAAATTTATTGCTAAACATGTTATGATCCCTTTCCTTCAAAGCAATGTTTACTTTTCGTTAATACAAGGTTTCATTCCATACTTTCTCTCTCTCATGTGGAATAATTTTAAACTTTATCTTGCTAAACATATTAGAAATGTCATATCACAAGTCAAAGTTTTTCATGTATTAGTGCACAGTTCCATGCTCTCTATCCCTTACTTGTTATCTCTCATGTGGAATGATCTTTATAATCATATTTCTATATAGCTTATAAATCTAATTACATGCATTTCATTCCACATACATGGTTTGTACCTAAATGCATATAACTCTTTCGGCTACTTTTGATTATTTCCCTATCACTTCTAGACACAAGAAAACACTAGCGATTATATTTATTCCTCTTCTCTTAAAACTTGGTACATCTAGCTCTTATCTTATACCTACTACTAGCTCTATGCCTATAGTAGATCATGCGGTACATGCTATCACCCAAGTTTATGAAGATATATAGGTTGATTACACCCATGGTTATAGCTTTGTCACTAAGGTTATCACCCCTTCTGATATAGTTTTAGTTCTCAAGCTCCTTCAATGATTGCATGTTTACAAAGATGTGTTATATGAAACCCTTCATAATACTATAATTCCTATTTCTATTCAACTAGTTTATGTCACCTCTATCCTTAACATAATGTAATGGAATGAAGAGCATATTTCCTTTGAGAAAGAGGATTTATCCCTATGACACATCATTGAACAACATTTAACTCTATATATTCAATTAATAATTAATGATGTAGGGGCAAAAAGAGTGTTAGTTGATAATGGTTCAAGACTCAACATTTGCAACATGTATTTTAATAAACATCTTAATATACATCCTCAAGATCTAGACCATTCTAACATGAACATCAAAGGTTTTGACAACATTCCATGAAAACTCATGGGTTAAATAACACTAAATCTTACTTTAGGACCTAAGACATTGCCAACTACTTGCTAAGTCATGCCAAATGATCTTAATTATAATTTAATACTTGGTCAACCTTGGATTCATGATATGCATGTAGTCCCTTCTACACTTCATGTTTGTCTAAAATTTAGTTACAAAGGTTACATCTACACATGTCCAATAGACAACAAACCTTTTAAATACTGATATGTTATTGAATCTCCACAAAATTACACTCCAAGCTTTAATCTCAACAATATACCTACACAACCCACTACTCACATTATACCTTCAAACCATACACCACATCAAAAGCTTCTAACTTCTGTAATAACACCAGTACCAAATCACCAATTTACCTCTCCTTTTGCACTTAAAATTCTTCATAAGATGGGTTATCATGGCGAAGGTCTTAGAAAGAATGAATAAGGAATCATCAATCCTATCAAGGCATCCACACAACATGGAAAGCAAGGATGGGGATATCAACTTACCCTTCTTTATGATAAACCTTCTCTAGCTACTTCAAATCATATAATATTTTGTCCACCCATTACACCTATAGACCATATAGTTAATCATACTTATACATTATCATTAGTCTATATTGATCTCATTGATGATATAGTTTCACCACGTTTACATTAGATGAATTCTCTAACGATGAATCCGTCATATAATTTCTTGAAGTATATGAGGACCTCCTATCTTTCTATCATAAAAATAGATTTACTCATTGCACAAATGCCCATGCGTGCTTTGAAGAAAATATATATTCTCCCTAGGACATACCAGTTGATTAGATGATACTATTCTTACAACCCCATACACACTATATCATTCCACATTGCTTAATGAGGAAATAGTTGATTTAAATTTTGAAACTGATCAGGATCCACACATTGTCTTGTTAGCTACTACCCTATGAAAGGAAGAAGATACAAATATCCATCAAACTTTAATAAATTTTTTAGAACTCTTTTCTTGGTCTTACTTAGGTATACAAGGAATTGATAGACATATAGAAGTCCATCTGATTCCCTTATACCTAGATGCTAAACTAGGTAAGCAAAAAAATCAAAAAATACATCTTAAGGTGGCTCTCTTAGTCAAAAATGAGATCCAATGCCTCTTAGATGTTGGCTTCATTCAACCAGTAGCACACCCTGAATGGATTTCTAATATAGTCCCCATGCTAAAACCCAATGGACAGATTCAATGTTGTTTTGATTTTCAAGATTTAAATAAAGCATGTCCAAAAGATGATTTACCCTTGCCTAATATTGACATGATCATAGATTCCACAGTGAGGTATGAAAATTTTTCATTCATGGATGGATTTGTAGGATATAACAAAATAAAAATCACTAAAGAATATCAAGAAAAAATATCTTTTACAATGCTTTGGGGTATATTTTGTTACATTATCATGCCTTTTAGATTAAAAAATGCCTGAGCCACATATCAGCATATTATGACACATATCTTTCATGAATTGATTCACCATACTATTGAGGATTATGTTGATCATATATTAGCTAAATATAAACAATGACAACATCAAACTATCAATTTATGAAAGCTTTTTCAATGACTTAGGCAATACAATGACTGATTAAACCCAAAAAATGTGTGGTTCAAGTTACATCAGGCAAACTTTTAGGTTTCATTATTTCTTAGCATGGCATTATTGGGACCAACATACCCCACCTTTTTTAAAAAATTGGGACCCTTGAAAAACCCTGAGAATTAAACATGAAGGTTTAGCATGCTAAGATCATTCATAGAATTTGAGGATCATCCACTTTGTTAAAAATAGGCTTACTTGGTCTTGTTTTACTTTAATTTAGACTAGCATCACTAATGAATGTTATTTATAGATTTTAATTGAAAGTTTTGTGGTATTTGTCCTTGAGAATTTCATATCCTGAAACCCTGGCTAAACACCCAGTTTGAACTCAAATATTGGCAGGAACCCTTTAAAATATATTTTAAGACCTAACAATAAAATTCATGTTTTAAGCTTAGCCATGTTTTTTAACATAACTAAGACTTAAGCCTAAAATTCTTGGTCCATTTTGTTTCACCCTTTTAAAAGTTCCTTTTTTGTTTAACAATCTTTGATTTATGGGGTCATTTTACTATGGCTTAACTTAGCCTAAGGTTTTAACCCTAAGGCCTCAACGTATTCATTAATACGAATGAAGCCTTAGTTTTAAAACCTTATCTTGAGTCTTTTATATATCTTTGATCTTTTATTTAATCTCTATTTATCTTATAAGATCCAACAACCCATACTTTATCGTGGCACTTAATCGAATGGCATAAGGGAAGATTGACAAAATCCTGCATATAACCCATTAGACCAATCATATTCAAACCCTCAAATCACTATAAATGGTCCTCAATTTATCATAAAGACCCGATCAAAGTCAAATAATAGTGGAAAGGTCAAAGGATACAAAAGGCCCAAAATATTGACATATGTTGCCTTTGCATTCAAAAACTAAAAGCAAATGGGTCTTGCCTAAAAAAGTAATTAACCACAAGCAAACTCCCAGATCATGATTGATGACTAACACTTCATTGTGGATTTTAATCCAATAGATTGAATTATGTCTAAGATCTTGGGAGGTCCCATGGACATGCCAAGTGGCATTCTCACATTGGGTCATAATAATTTAATGAGCTTAAAACTAATGTTTGGATGACTGTTATTTGATGTCCATGAGGATGTATTTGATGTTTGTATGACTATCAAATTTAAGCCCATAAGATTAAAAATTAATTATACTAAAAAATTGACATTCGTACAACTATCATTTGAAGTCCACGAAGATGTATTTGAAATCTAAGAGACCGTCAAATTTAAGCTGATGAATTATTATGCTCAGGGTTAAAATGCACTTCCAAATCTTACTGGAAGACTCAGAAATGGATTTATAGGCTAAGGAAAGTGATCATAAAAATGCTCAAACACTATAAGTCTTCAAATTACAAAATATTTAAATTGACTTATAATCTAAGTATGTAAAATAGACCTAGTCTAAGTCTATACTTTAAGATCCCTATAACATTTTATTCAAACATCATGAACCTTAAATTATAGACTTATACTAAGCCTTATTTTGAAAAGAGATTCCTTATAGCATAAATCTTAAACCAAGTGCATCTAGCTAAATTTTTTAATGTGTTTTGTCAAATACAATAAAATCTTATGTGTTATTGGACCATTGTGTCATGTTGATCCTTTTGGGCATATTTTAAAGCCTTGGCATAAATATTTTGGACTAATGCATACATTGTGTTTATTAAACATGGCATAAACATTGCCTGAGAATATTTAAGCCACGACCCCATTTCATATAAATCTAAAAACTTAGGCATAAACCCCTTAGCCTAAGGTTTATTTTGTTCTTGATAAGCGAATAAACATTAGTCTAAGAGACATAAGCCTAGGTCACAGTCTTAATAATATGTTAACTAAATGTTCAAGTATCTCTGTAGATCAATGGCATGTGCTTTATCATTAGGTTTTGATCCAATGATGCAAAGGTACCCAAAGACTTTTCAACAAGACCTTGAGAGATCATGAGCCCAATGCATGCCAAAATCACATTCAAAGCTAAGCTGACAAGATGATTCAATAGTTTATGCTTTACCATTGGATTTTGTTCCAATGACGTGAGGGCAGTCATGAATTTTTAAAGGCCTGTGAGCTCACCATGTGGTCAATGTTCATTCAACAAAGGACTGACATAAGATTTGGAGCATGGAGAAGGCACGTAAATACACCAAGTATCATGCCCACAGGGGTTACAATAAAAATAACCAATCATGGATAGAGGTGTGGATTATAATTTATGGCTCACACTAATCCATGATTTTCATCTTATGATATGAAATGAAGAGGGTATTTTAAATACAAATAGCTAGTGTTCAAATGGTATTTATGAAAAATGCCATAAAAGGTCTAAACCAATGCCACATAGAATCCATGCAAGCAAAAAAGGACAAAATATAAGATCTTGTGGACTTGAAAACACAAAAGTATAAAAGTAAAGTTCCAAATCAAATAAAAGGCACATATAAACCCAAGACTATATATATATTGTTTTTAAATCTCCAAAACCCTAGACCCTACATAAAATCAACCCAAACGGACTCAATTGGTCATAATTTGATTAAAAAAAAGCTTAATTGGGTTTTTGTGAGCATAAAAGAGCTTCCACATAGACCATTTATTACCAGTACAAGAAATTTATAGGAATAAAAATAATGACAACCCAAAGACAACAGTTGAAGGAGGAAATTGACATCTATTTATCAATAGATAATGAAGGTTGAATCTTCAAAGACACTGAATTAGATACTACAACCTTGAATATCCCAGGCATTAGGAACTGGTCCAAATTGTTCTTCATAATCAAGGAATTAAAGTCCATCACAAAAGTGGATCAAATAATTACCTCAATAAACCAGAGGCACTATGACCTGGTTACATTCTAGATGGTCGGCCTTCACCACACTATAGTAAAACTTGAGGTACAACATTGTATTGACATCCTTGCTCCCATCATTGTTGACTGTAGAATTGATAATGAATGAATCATTAAGGAGGGAAACTATAAGGAAGTAGTGTATATTTATCTTGTAGCATTTGAGAAATATTATAAGTTCCCTCTTCCTCATGTGGATTTATCTAAAATCAAGGAATGTATAAGCAACCATGATCTGGACTCTATCCTTAGTCCCTAGCTACGCGAAGGCCCCCACATCTTCAAGGATTTTGAGGGTAAAATCCTAGTATTCCAATTCAAGGAGGACATTAGGGTAATAATGACCTTGTTGAACCGATCCTTTAGATCCCCCTCAACCACCTATGTAAATAAAATTTGAGTCTCATTTATCCATTTCATGGTGAAACAAAATCTTATCCCTCTAATTGGAGATTTAATCAATGTCTTCCTCACCAAGCAATTCACTACCATAAAAAGGAAGACCTCTAAGTAGTTTTATATGATGCCATACTTGTTATATGCCCTTCTTGCCTTAATCACCTTCCTTAGGATTATGAATTGGACCTTGGATGGAAAAACCACCATTTCACACCACTATTCCAAAATGCATATCTTCAAGTATAGGAATCACATGCAATTTATTTGTGATTGGATGTATCCAACCATAATTGAGACCATCGCTAGTGTTACCATGCCTAGGGTGTACCCCTTAATCAATAAATATATTTAATTGATGGGTGACATCTCGTATTACTCTAGCTGCATAGTCATTAGAATTTAGTGGATCACGTCTTAACCCTACCAATTGCCAGTGTATGTTCCCAACAAGCTAGTCAAGAAAGAAATTGATTTTAAGTTCCTGCATGGCATTGATGGCACTTGTAAAGAAAATAAGAAAGGTCTTCTCTACCCCTTCCCTCTAATCATAGGAAGGACCATACTCCAAGATTGGAAACAAGTTGAAATAATGGCTAGACACCATCATTCATTTAGTTTTCAACTTGATGAACTTAAGATGTGGGATTCTAAGGGTATAGTGGTAAGCCACTTAAAGGATAATAATCTCCCAAAGCCTAAATATGTACATCAACTTGGTGTTCATGACACCATTTATATCAAATCCAAGAATTGTGAAGTAATAGCCAAGATCCAAGGCCACAACATTAAGCTTGAACATAAGTTAACCAAAGATAATAAGCCCTCAAGAGAAGATTGGTAAATACATCTTTTTGTATATCATTTATTACTTGGTCCATCTGGGATAGCACAAGAGCCACCCCAATAAGAATAATTATAGCCACAACCTCATGGGTAACCTAAATAAAATCAAGATGAATAAGGTAAGGGCAAGGAGAAATTGTGATAAGTAAGATTATAGGAAATACCTAGGGAGGGACCCTCAGCTTCAACACTACCCCAAAGGCCACCTTCCTTGATTCAATACATAGACATGATAGCCTTAGAAATAGAAGAGACCCTTGAGGGTACCCTTAAATATCTTGTAGAGGCCTATGCCTTAGATAGAGAGGTGGAGCCCAAAGAAGATGAAGGAAAAAAGCTTGTCCTTATGGCATCCTAGGAGAAGAGGAAGGCAAAGTTAGTATTAGTTCCTATGGGACTAAGAAAAAGGACAATATTGACCTTCTCTCACCCCATAAGTGAGGTATATTTATTAGTGATGAATTCCCTATTTATAGACCAGTCATTCTTGACTGGTTCATTTATGGGAAACTATAAAGGATTCCCTCCCTTTCCCACTCATGGGCCATGACAAGAGTGGTCAACATCACAGTACATGATGACATGAAACCATGGATTATAGCCATGGTAAAAGATCAAGAAGGATGAATAATTTTAGTAACCCAAAGACCAAAAATCAAGAAGATAGATGCTTTGGGAGCATCTAGTAGCTCAGGTGTGGAGGTCCTAGAACCTCCCAAGTTCAAGAAACCAGTTACTACCATCCACTTCAATCTTAAAACAATTGGGTTGGAAAGGGTTACAACCAATATAGTTATGGTTGGAATAGAGAAATTTACCTTTCAAAAGGTGGAACCCTTTTTAGGACTAACCCTAGTTGAGGGCCAACAGAATGGTGAGGCTACCATCCATATGGAGGACATTGAAAGTCTACTTAATACACATTCAACTCAGGCCAAATCTAGAGTCTAGGGGATGAAGCAAAGAATCCTAAATTTGGAAAGGGAGAAATAAAACTTGTAAAAATAGGCAATTTTATCAGTTTTAGATGCTATGACCAAAATTATGGATGAGTCATTCTATGGCATGTTTGAAGCACTCAAAGCAATGAAACCAAGGTAGAGTGCATTAGAGGGACAAAGAGAATTGGCCAAGAATTTGGTCACCCATTGGTAGGCCTCAGAGGATAAAATAGACAAACTTCTCAGTATTCAAGTAAGGAGGTAGATCCTAGACTTCAAAACCATCATTTTGGGACACTTGAGCATGGTTTTGGGAATTGTGGTGGACAAATATCAAAGTTTAATTGCATAGAATAATGGTGTGAAAAGGGTCCTAAAAGAAAATAAGGAACTAATTGCAAGAATTGAACAACTTCTTGGGACCATGCTTACAGAGCTTGTATGACCCAATGCCCTTGGAATCATAAGTGATGAGGAATTTAAACATAAGGCTACTTTGGTATCCCAAAAAATCAAAGGAAAAATCCAAGGCAAATCCAGGGCTAATAATAGTAAAATCCTAGACATGATATTCAATGCAGGAGAAAGGATAAATGAAGTTAGGAGAATTAGAGAAGCCATGGCCAAGAATGATAGAGAGTTTGATGACTTGGTAGATCAAGAGGAAGATCAAATCTTGAAGCTTGTTATGGATCTAGAACTGATTGATGAGCAACATGTTAAAGCCATGAGCATCCTCTAGTAACCTGAAATAGAGGGCCCATTAGCAAATTAGATAATATTCTATTTTGTAAACTTTGTAACATTTTGAAATAGGGTATTCTATTTAAATGCAAATGCTATTTTTTTGGTATATTTGCCTCTAGGTCAGTATGATTATGAAAAGCATGCTTATTTTAGAACTTACAAGGATAGTTGTCCTTATCTTTGTACACCTATATTTTGTAACTGACCGGTATATTTCCTGACTTTCCTATAAAGACATGTATTACTATTTGTAAGAGGGAGATAATTTTTAGAAAAATTTGTAAACTTGAATCTATTAATATAATCAATAAATTCTTCAAAGATTGTCCATGTTTGATATTGTTAATTGCTAAACATTGCTTTTCTCTTAATTACTAGTTGATGTTTTAGATTTGAATGGTATGTTTGAATTCTAAGTTGCATTTTCTAATCATAGGGTTTCTAATTTGTGTGCATAGATCTTAGGTTTTGCTTCATTTCATTTTTTGCTTTGTATTCAGATGTGCAAATGCTATTTGATTATAGTAGTAAATTCTTAAAGCAAACCTAGTTCTTACTTGTGATTCCTTACATTATCCTTTAAAGTTTGCTTGATAAATAGTGGAATTTGAGCTAAAAACTATTTTACAATGTATATTGGTTTGAATGTATGCTAAGCTTTAATTGATGTTTTATCATGATATTTGAGACTAAACTTGGCAATCACCTAATTCTTTTTGCCTTACCCTTCTCTTTTCTCTATTTTTATAAGATCACTTTAGTTTTGAATTCATTATAAATACCCACTTAGATTAATATTTAGCTTAATTCTAGACCATAATTCACTAGGTATTAACATAGATTCATAGAGAATGGACCAAGGTGCTCCCAACCATCAAATCATATAAATATTATGGAACAATTTATCTCACTCTGCTACTATTTCACCATAGGAAACTAGATTGCTAAAACCTACAACTCATGCTCTAAATTTTCTAAATGATAAAATGAGAAGTGTTGTTTAGATACTAAGATCACATGTGGTTCATTTAGAAGCATCAACAGGCATAGAGGTTGACCCTAAAAATGTCAAAGCATTTTTCGACATGCCACCTCCCACAAACTTAAAACAACTTAAATTTTTACAAGGCAATATCCAAGCAATTTCCCACTTTATAGCTCAGCTTGCTGATAAAAATTAGTCATTCACTCAATTATTAAATAAATATATAAAATTTGTTTGGAACCAAGCCTATCAAGAAAGCTTCGACATAATCAAGAAATATCTTCTTAATCCACATGTTCTAATACCACCTATACCTGATAGGCATCTCCTACTATATATCTTAATAACATATCATGCATTAAGAGCACTCTTAGCACAAAATGATGATCAACATATCAAGTGATCAATTTATTACATCAGTTACACATTAATTGATTACAAAAAAAATTATTCCATAATGGAAAAACTATGTTTTTGCCACACAAAAACTTCAACATTACATGATCAATAATGAGACTCAGGTTCTCACAAACATATATCCCTTCAAGTTTCTAATGGAAAAACCACATGTCTCTAGTAACATCATAAAATAGGTCATGTTATTAATAAAATTTGACTTAAATGTAGTTTTACAAAAATCAATAAAAGGTTAAATCATTACAGATCATTTGGTAGCCACACCACTCTTGGACACTAATCCTATTAGTGACACATTTATAGATGATTTTACTACCTATTTTACTCATTCCAACACTTGGACCATGTTCTTTGATGGTTCTTGATGCATATCCAGTGTAGGGGTAGGCATTGTCTTTTTCAACCTTTCTGGTCACACAATTCCTATTGTATATCGATTAAGCTTCTCTTACACCAACAACATTGTAGAATATGAAACACTTATCTTAGGTCTCTTTGCCATCTATTCCCTCCAAATTAGATCTATTCAAGCCTTCGATGATTCCCAACTTGTGTTTAACCAATTCAATGATGTCTATCAAATAAAAGAAGAACATCTTATCCCATATCAAAACATGGTATAATGTTTATCATCACAGTTTGATTACTTTTCTATAGAAAGTATACCAAGAAAAGATAAGCAACACGTAGATGTAATGGTAAGTGTTGCATCTCTGATTCCTATTGACATCAATGATGATTAAGCTATTTTTACAATTAAATGATTATAAATGCCATCAATATCCAATGTAGATTTGATTTCCCTTTTTGTCTTAGCCACTACGAATAGTTCCATAACTCTAGAGTGGTTCTCTGATATCTATAACTTTCTAAACAAATCTATTACACCAGACACTTTCTCAAAAAATGATAAATTCAAGTGAATAAACAATCACTTTATTATGTAATAATTGGTGGAGACATTTTTAAGAAATACTTTTATGGACATTGCTTTGATGTTGGACTTCAATATAAGCCAAAATTGCTCTTACACAGACACACAATAGTAAGTGTGGTGGTCACTTCAGTTGAAAGGCCATGTCACAAAAATTGATTCGATAGGGATATTACTAGACCACCATAGAAGATAAATGTTCACAATACGCAAAGCTATGTGATACATGTCAATGACATAGTAACATATAACATGCACCATCACAACAAATGTATCCTATTGTCTCTCTATGGCCATTTATGTTATGGGGATTTGATCTTATTGGAAAGATAAACCCTAATTCCATCGATGGACATAAGTTTATCATTAAAACTATTGAATACTTTACAAAGTGGGTATAATCCATTCCTCTTCAATCTACCATAAGGGATGATATTTGTAGCTTCCTCATAACTGACATTATTTCATGCTTCAACTTACTTGCAACTATCATTTTTGATAATAGAACATCATTCAAGAATAAAAATATCAAGAAACTTTGCATAAAATATAAGATTAAACACACATTCTCCACTCTGTATTACCCACAAGGAAATGTTCAAGTAGAGGCTACCAATAAAACAATCAACAACATTTTGAGCAAAATAGTGACCAAATTTAGAGATGATTGGCATAATCAACTACTTTTTGCATTATGGGCTTATCACACAAGTATTCGTATGCCCATAGGATCCACTCCTTATTCACTCATTTACCGCACAGAGGTAGTTTTACCATTGGAATTAGAAATCCCATCTCTACATATCTCCCTTAAAGGTATCCTCACCAATGACCAGTATTACAAAAAGCATATACACTAGCTCAAGTAGCTAGACCATACATGTATCCAAGTAGTAGAACATCTCATAATCTACCAGCAATGTATACAATGATCTAACAATAAATGAGTTCACAAAAGAGAGTTATAAGTTAATGATCTCATTCTCAAAGAAAATCTTCACAATGTCAATGCCAAAGAAGAAATCAAAGGAAAATTTAAACTGAATTGGCTAGGTCAATACCTCATTATCAAAAATCTTATCCCTAAAGTGTATCATCTAGCCTCACTTGAAGGAAATAAATTCAAAAATCAATGAATATTATACATCTACATAGATTCCATGTATAATATTTAATTACACACATTTTGTTATACATAGCTTCTTCCTGCTTACTTGTTTATAAGTTCATTTTGATTTCTTGTACATAGCTTCATTTTAAAAATACCAAAACAATATAACATGATAAAACACCAAAAACATTTCAAATATATGTATCATTCATTCTTTACATTTTTACTACCATAATAGACTTACATTTTATTGTTATATGATATTGTTTATCGATTTATCTACATTTCCATTCTTCACTTGATCTTCTTTGAGTGTGTGTAGTGACATCCAAATCCTTTATTTATTCACTCCACCCATCAATGGGGCATCATAATTTTACATTAGAGATATACATCGACACATCTACCCACCGGGGGAATCTTTTAAATGACTACACAATCTAGATTTTGTCATTCCTACACCACATAGTCTAGTTATCATGTTGATATACATTGCTTACTAGCTTACATAGATTATTCTATTGACACTCACTAGTATATATCACTTGTGTATTTCTTAACATTTACCTAGTCTTATTCTCCATGTTTTGCATACTTTCACGTCTTACTTTGATTAGTTAGATGCAATAGTATTTCCAACATTTACATGCTTTCCTTTCTTGCTTTGAGTAGCTAGATGTGATTGCATTTCTTAGTTCCTATTTTGTACTCTTATGTGTGCCTTCAAACATTTTCCAATGTTCTTTGCTTATACTCTTATATGTGCTTATGGCCCTTGTGCCAAATTTACTTCTACTCTTATATGTACTTATGGCCCTCATGCTAACCTTGCCTATTATATCAAATTATATGTGTATATGGGCATTTGATCATGCCTTGTATGCTTGTTTTCCTAGTTTGAGTGACATGTGCCCATGTCCCTTATTTACATGGCCCCTTGGCCACTTTTTTGTGCTTCTTATTTCTTGCCTTGAGTGTTTATTGATTTTTACTTCTCAAATTATTGCAATGCCATGATCCACATCATCCATTATCTTGCCTTAGATGAAATGATGGATATCATGCTCCATCCCTCTTTGACAACTAACATTTTTCTAGTTTCAATTCAATATATTATACATGTTATTACATTGTAATACCTATCTAGACATACCCCTATTGATGTAACAATCTCCAATACAAACTATGCTATATCTTGAGACATATTTTTTATTATCATTGATATATCATGTATTTTATAGCATAACACACTTGTAGGGATCTTTATTCAGAGGGAAGTCATTGTAGGGTCTTCATTCCTACTCTTAAAAGAGGGGGAAATAAATAAGGGTTTGTCACAAAGATCATAGCCTTCTATTGGTCAAAAATTAGTTTTCAAAACACTCAAAACAATAATCAAAATTCAAACCAGGTACAATAGACCAGAAAGATAATGATGAGTGTAGAATAGTGATAAAAAATAGTAAAGGACAAGAATGCCATATTTGGACTACAACACCAAATAGCAAAATTTTCTATTTTTAGTGCTCCTATCTAAACATCAAGAAACCTATAATTTACAAAAATAGACAGAAAGGTAAGGTTAGTTATAATTTTTTTAACTATAGTATAGTTTAGATTGAGTATTTTTTGTAAAATTTTACTTAGAGTATCTAGATATAGGGGGCATCATGTGCATCATGATGGCTCTCACTTCTATTTTTAGATTAGGTAGTTGTTACAACTTCCATATCAGAATCCATGTTACAAACACCAGTGATTGGGAGCAATGTACAAAAAACATTTTCTTTCCTTTCTTTCCAAGTTTAGTGTATTACCTAAGTATTCTTGGTAATTGCATGCATTATTCCATCTATAGGTGGTTGGCATCATTTCATATTGGCTTTCATATAAGCATAGTTCTCAATTTTGGAGTGGATTTCATACAAGCCTAATCTCCACCTTTCAAAATGGCTTAGTTCTTAGTAAATTTGTCTATCCACACCAAATTATCATATTACAAAGCATTCATAGGCTTCATGATCCATCTCATATGACACACATTCATACTGGTATCGGTTCATAGTTCACACTTAGTGGTTAATGATGGATCCAAAGGACTAACTAGCCTTTGTATTCTTGATCCACCTACTCAGAGGGATTAGACACATAGTCCAAATATCGATTAGTACACACATGATCACATAGCTTCACTTAGGGGGTGAAGATGGAGCCAAAAGGTCAACCTTTGTATTCTTGAGCCACTCTTGGAAAATTGAGCACTTAATTTTGTTCATGATATTACTTTTGGTATGACACATACCCAACATCATTCATCATCACTCAACATCACAATAGGTTTTGTATTGGTTTGCATACCTGATGAGGTGTATTCATTCATTTTTATTCTTCTCTCTTTTACCCAAATTTTGTACCTTCTAATTTTAGACATATTATGTCTATTAATAATGATCTACTCCTTTTCTCTTATAGATTTATGCTTCACAATGTGCTCTCTTTATGCACACTCAACATCACACATCTTTATAGGCTTCACCCTTGCAAGTAAGTTCATGTACACTTTTTACTTTTCCTTTATACTAGTATTTCACTTTGATACATCACTAGAATAAGAGGGAGGGGAAATTTAGTCATATAAAATGTCCAAATTGGTAGTTTGAGTGTGGATTATGATACCTTATCCATAGCTCCTTTTTGTATGCTCATGTGACCCTTCTAGACACCTTTTTGCTCATTACTAGTCATCCAAAACCTTTTGAATGATCATTAGATATTAGCCAAAAAAAAATTAGGCTAATCCTATTCCCCCAAGTCCCAAGCCTGTAGGATAGGAACACCTTACTTGGACTATAGCATTGGACCCTAGGTTATCTCATTTTTGATGCTCCTATCCATTTGTAATTTGAGCCCAAATGATCATTTTCATCTGATTCCTATCCTTAATTATGTTGACCTAGCATGAATACATCTAACCCATGACCAATTTTTTCCTATAAAATCCCATATAAAGTTCATTTGTAAAGGGAGGTGACAAAATCTTACAAAGCAATCAAGAATACAAATAAATCACTAAGGAAAATTTCCCTATTCTTTGCATACAGTCACCGAATATAACTACAAACATATTAAAACTCTCATACCATTCCCTAAATACCTCAAAAACTACCAAAATTATCATTTCTACATATGCATCACACTATTACACAAAGCACATTAAGTGGGAGAGCTACATATGGCTTGATCTCTCTTCAAAGTATTGGTATATAGACATCATGACCATATAAGGGGTATGGATTACACATTCAGTGCATCTTACACACTAACCCCCTTTTTTCCAAGTGATTCAAACATCATTTTATCAAGCATGATAAAGGGTTAGGGTTTGATGATTAAATTAGATCTATAACAAGTTTTGTCGACAATCAACACTCAAGATTTTATAGGCAAGCTCACACAAGAGCAATGCAAAAACCAAAAAAGTTTTAGGTCTTTGTGACCAATTTGGAAAATAGTAGCAGGAGTGGATAATATCACCAGACCCCAAAGTGTCCTATCTGTTCATTGATCAAAAGATAGATTCAAGTTGATGACACTATCCCAGTCCTACACAACTAGTTTCAAGCTCTGTATCATCTATCTCAGTCTAGTTTTAAGCTAAGTTACATTTATCCTTATTTATTGATATTTTTAAAAAGGTAAAAAATACAAATAAATTATACAAATTAGGATTGTAATTATTTCAATATTCTTTACTGATTTATTAATCTAGACCCTTAGCTAAATTAGGAATAAAACTCCATTATTCCCAAAAAAGTTAAATCATTTATACTTTTCCTTTATCCTAGTATTTCACTTTTTTGTATCACTAGAATAAAGGGGGGAAATGTAGTCATATAAAATGTCCAAATTATTAGTTTGTGTGTGGCTTGTGACACCTTATTCATAGCTCCTTTTTGCATGCTCTTTTGACCCTTTTAAACACTTTTTTGGTCATTACCAGTCATCTAAAACCTTCTAAATAATCATTCCACCCTAGCCAAACTATATTTCCTAGGCCAATCCTATTCCCCCAAGTCCTGAGCCTATAGGATAGGAGCACCATACTTGGATTATAGCACTAGACCCTAGGGTGTTTCATTTTTGGCATTCTTGTCCTTTTTCAATTTCAGTCCAAATGGTCATTTTCATCTGATCCCTATCCTTCATTATGCCAACCTAGCATGAATACATCCGACCCATGACCAATTATTCCCTATAAAATCCCATCCAAATTTCATTTACAAATGTAGGTGAAAAAATCTTACAAATCACATAAGAATACAAACAAACCATTAAGACAAATTTCCATATTCTCTGCATACAGTCACCCAACACAACTGCAAATATATTTAAACTCTCATACCAATCCCTATCCACCTTAAACACTACCAACATTAGTATTTCTACATCCACATCACACTATTGCATAAAACACATTAAGTGGGAGAACTACATATGGCTTGATCCCTCTTCAAAGTAATGGTCTATAGACAGTGTGACCACACAAGGGGTGTGGATTACACATTCAGTTCATGTTACACACTAACCCCCTTTTCTCAAGTGATTCAAACATCATTTTATCAAGCATGATGGAGGGTTAGGGTTTGAAGACTAAATCAATGCTATAGTGAGTTCCATTGATAATCAACACTCAAGATTTCATAGGTATGCTCACACAAGAACAACATAAAAACCTAAAAAGTTTCAAGTCTTTGTGACCAATTTGGACAATAGAAGGAGTGAACAACAATGTCACAACCCAAAGTGTCCTATTCTTTACAATACTCTCCTTTCATCAAATAAAATCCACATTTAAGTTGATGACACTGTCCTAGTCTTTTATAGCTAGTTTCAAGATCTATATCATCCATCTCAGTCTAATTTCAAGCTAAGTTACCTTTCCCTTTTTTTATTGCTATTTTTAGAAAGGTAAAAAAGACAAATAAATTATACAAATCAAGACTTTAATTATTGCAATATTCTTTACTGATTTATTAATTCAGACCCTTATCTAAATTAGGAATAAAACTCCAGTATTCCCAAAAAAATAAAATCACATGTCCACAGGTAGGACCTTTTTTGTCCCCCAAATGTGTGCACTTACACCAAAATCATACACTTTACTCCCCCAATTATCTATTGAAATATTCTAACTTAAACTAATTATCTATCATAAAAAATGACTTTTGGGTTTTATTTAATTTATCCAATTTAACTCTTCACTTCTATGCCCTTAATTTATGCATTATGATTTAAATTTTTTGGGAATATTGGTATATTATTCCTAATTTAGTTAAAGTGTCTTAGTAGTCAAATAAATAAATAAATATGTAATTATTAAGCTACTAATTTTTAAAATTTGATTACAATTCAAACTTTTCTAAAAATAGTAATAAGGGGAAGAAAACAAGACTTAGCTGGAAATTGATTGATCCAACTGAGACAAAGGATGAAATTCACTATGTAAGACTAAGACACTATCATAAACTAATATTTTAACTTCATTTTATTATTGGATAGGAGAAACAAAACTAGACAAGTTTGGCACCAATGTTGTAGTCTACCTCTACCACCATTGTTCTAAAGATCTGAGCTTTTTGGGCTTTATTCACTAGGTCTATGTGACCCTATCTGTGAAGTTTCAGTAGCTAAAAGTTTGTAAAGATATCTATAAAGTATATTTTCTCTTCAAACCCTATCTTCCATTATGTTTTGACCAATTTTAAATGATAGGGGGGTTAATGTGTGTAATATTCACTAGATATGGATCCACACCCTTTGTGTGGACACATTACCTATATACCAATACTTAAAAGAGGGATCAAGCCATATGTAGTTATCTCACTTAATGTGCTTTGTGTAATAGTGTGTATGAAGATGTATAATGCTAAACTAGATGTGTTTGAGGTGACTAAGAACTGGTGTAAATATTTGAATAAGCTTGTAAGTGTGTTGATTGGCTATATCTAGAGAATAGGGAAGATTGCTTTAGTAATCTTGGTTGTATTCTTGTTTGCTTAGTGATAATTGCCAAAAACCTTCTAGATGATCTTTGAATGGGTTTTTATAGGGATCTATTGGTTATGGGTTGAATTTAATTACATGAGGTTGACAAGGATAAGGCTGGGAAATTAGAAAAAATTGACCATTGGGACCAAAAATGGACTTGGACAACATCACCAAAAGTGGACAAGAGTGGCATCAAGGCTATATTCCTAGTGTGGTCATATTATCCTAAGTAGATGGGACCTATGGGAATGGATCTGTCATGGAAAGAGGGTCTGGCTCAGTTAGGATGAAGTTTGGAAGGCTACAGATGACTAAGAATCAATGAAAAGATACCTATGAGGGTCATGAGAGCAATAAAGAGGGACCCAAAGGTTGGGTGTCATTATCCACACTCAAATTACTAATTTTTGCATTTTATATGACTACATTCCCCCTCGCTTTATTCTAGTCATGTAGCATAGTGAAATACTAGGTTAAAGGAAAAATAGAAAGCATACCTGAACTTACATGTAAGGGTAAAGCCCATGAAGTTGTGTGATGTTGGGTATGCATAGAGAACACATTGTGAAGTGTAAAACTACAAGAGAAAATAAAGAGTAGATTAGTTCTTACTGGATACACTATATCTAAAATAATAATGTACAAGGCTGGGTAAGAGAGAGGAAGAGAAAGGAATGAATACACCTCACCAAGTATACATACCAATACAAAACCTATTATGATGCTAAGTGATGTTGAGTAATGTTGAATGTGTGTTGAACAAAGATTAATATCATGAATGGAGCTGAGTCCTCAATTCCTTGGAGGTGGATCAAGAATGAAAAGGCTAGCCCTTTGGCTCCATCATTGTCAACTAAATGAAGCTAGGTGGTCATGCATGTGCTAGTTGATCTAGACTATGTGTTCAATCCTTTTGAATATATGGCTCAAGAATACAAAGGTTAACTAGTCCTTTGGTTCCATCATTGTCCCATGAAATGAAGCTATGAATTGATACCAATATGAAATGTGTGTCATATGAGATGGATCTTAAATCCCATGAATGTACTTTGATATGAAAATATCGGTATGGATAGTTGAATGTATGCTAAAAACTAGCCACTCTTGGCCACTTTGAAAGATGGAGATTAAGCTTGTATGAAAACCACTCTGAATTGGTACACTAGGCTTGTATGAAAGCCACTTGAGAATGTGGAAGTTAAGATTGTATGAAATCCATTTAAAAAATGATGCCAACCATCTGTAGATGAAACAAGGCACATAATTGCTAAGAATGCCTAGGTAATACTAAATTCAGAAAGAAAAGAAATAAATGTGCCATGCACATCGCCCCTAATCATTGGTGTCTAAAACATGGATTCTAATCTAGAAGTCATTTCAACTACTGTATCTAAAATTGAAAGTGAGAGCCATCATGTTGTGCATGATGCCCCCTATATCTAGACTCTTTGATTGAAAGTGTATTGAAAACTACTAATTTTGAACTGGTCTTGTTGTGCAAAATTGTAGCAAACCTACTTTTTTGCCTTCTTCTAGAAAGTCTAGTTTTTTTGTTGTTTGGATAGGAGCACCAAACGAGGACACTAGTGGCATTGACACTATATTCTAGGTTGGTTGATATTATCTTGGGCCAAATTTGGTAACTATTTTAATATTTTCACTATTTTCTTGGTTAATTCTAACTATTTTGATGTCTAGTTATTATTTTGGGTGTGCTGAATGCTAGATTTTTGACTGTTAACAGCTTTGATCTTTATGACAAAACCCATGTTTGTTTTCCCCTCTTTTGAGGGTAGGAATGAATAACCTAAAATGACTGCATTCATAAGAAAGATCCCTACAAGTGTGTTATGCTACAAAGATACATCATATAACAATGATAATCAATAACATATCTCAAGATATAACATGATTTGTATTGAGAGATTGTTATATCAATAGGGGTATGCCTATATGGATATAACAATGTAATAACATGTGAAATATACTGAACTAGAAATGAAAGTCTAGTTAGTTATTATTTGTTAGTTGGAGGGATGAAGCATGATGTCTATTATGGCATCCAAGAAATCAAGATAAATGCATGATGTGGATCATGACATAACAAACAATGAAAAGAAAACAAGTAACAAGAACATAAGGCAAGAAGCAAGAAGCATACAAGGGTGGCCAAGGGGACACACAAATAAGGGACATGGGCACATGTCACTCAAATTGGGAATCAAGCATACAAATCATGTTCAAATGTCGCATACACATACAATTGAAACAAGCAAGGGTTGGCATGAGGGGCACAATCATATAGAAGAGTATAGACAAGGGATAGTGGCAAATGTCCAAAGGCACATACATGAATAGAAGCAAATGACATTGGAAGATGTCCTAAAGTACATATAGGAGACAAAACATGAACTAAAAAATGCAAACAATCTAGCTACGTTAAGCAAGAAAGTAAAGCATGCAATTACTAGAAATACAATCACATATAACTAATCAAAGTAAGAAGGTAAAAGTATGAAAGACATTATAATACAAGACTAGGTATATGCTAAGAAATACATGAGTGCTATATATTAGTGAGTGTTGATAGAGTAATCAGTGTAGGCTAGTAAATAATGTACATCAACATCATAACTAGAGTGTGTGGTATAGGAATGACATAACCTAGATGGTGTAGTCATGTAGAATATGCCTCTAGTGGGTATTTATATCGATGTATGTCTCGAATGTGGAAGTAGGATGACCTTTAAAGGGGTAGGGTAAAGCAATCAAAGAGTTCAATGTTATTGCACACACTCAAAGAAGATCAAGTGAAGCATGGTAATTTAGATAAATCAACAAATAATAGCATAAAACAATAAATGTAAGTATAACATAGTAGTAGAAATTTAAAGCATGGATAATGCATACAATCAAAATGTTTTTGATTTTTTTGAATATTTGAATAATTTTATATTTTTGATATAAGTTATGTATAATCGAGCATAAGAAACTATGTACAAGTAAGTTGGGAAAGGATTATACTAAATAATGAGTCTCATAGGAGACTCCCTATCATGGTTTCCTATATCAAATAGAGGAATCATGTGTGATTGTGAAGCATGATGGAAAGGCTAAGAATGTGGATCTGAATGTTGTATATGCTATATGTGCTCTAAAATCTTTTAAATAAAAATTGAGTGTGGGGTCCCCCTATAATTTTTAAAAGTGGATGTAACTGTAGGGATATTAGGGACCCATATGGTAGTATAAGTTCTCTAAAAATGTGCTATATGAGTAGATGCATGAGATCTCAGTGATACTACCCTGGGTGTGAACATTGTAGCTAGTAGCTATCTAGAATCCTGAAGCTATGGAGGTGTATGAACTCTCTATGATGGTGATGAATGCCTCAACTATATCTAAATTGAAATTAGAGGACCTACAACTGGTGGCAAAATAGAAACTGGTGGAAAAACTAAAATTGGACTCTACAAAGTAGAAGATGGCTTTGAAGTGGGGAGTGTTAACTCATATGGAACTCCACCAAATATAATAACTTGATTAGTGTGAATTAATTTCATGCGTCTATGAACTATAGAAGGTACTATTCAAAGTTTCTAGATCCATGGTCAACCAAATAACATATCAAAGACTATTGCACTGGGAATAATAGTGAATGGTGTGGCCACGTATGTTGGACTAACCTGTAAAGGAAGTATGATCTCACCTAATGAACTCTATATGTGCCCACTAAATCCATTGATAACTGTGTCCATTAGGGTAATATGCTACTATGAATATCCCAAATGCTATAATAATGTCATAGTGCACATGTTCACACTAGATCCATTATCTATGAGAACAATATAAATAGGATGATTATGAATGTAAGCTCTAAAAAAGAGTGCATGATAATCAGAATCATCCTCATCAATCTCCTGCTCTGAGATGGAGATGAAAGGTTTAGCTAGAACTTTATAATTATATACACCAATCATGTTGCTCAAAGGATGTGTCTCAACTGAAGGTGCCCCATATGTATCTGGTGGTGGATGTGTATGATATGCATGGTGAACCCCTGATGTGTCCCCTGTCTCTTATTTAGAATACTATGGAAAAGGAATTGAAAAGATTTTCAAAGCTTTATCCTATGTTTGCTTTGCCTAAGGAGGCTCAACTGAAGTGCCAAGATCAATTTGATTTCCATCTTTGAAATTTTATATCTCGTGTCTCAAACTTATGCATTTGTTTATTGTATGGCCTGGTGCCTTGTGAAACTTGAAAAATACATGTTGATCATATCCTCATGGAAGAGGATTTATTGGGTTAACCTCCTAAATGGGAGGGAGAGATATGATGTTACATTCCAATAGTTATTTTAAAACTCTAGTTGGATAAATTAGTATATTGGTAAAGGTTAACCGAAGAGGTGTTGATAAAACCACTCACTGATGGGGCTCAGAAGTTGCATTAACTATCAGTTGATTCTGAATCATGTTATCATTGACCTTGACTTTGTATGGGACTTTGTTATTACTCTTATTTGTTGTGTTTGAAATACTTGTGTACATGAGTTTTCCCATTGAAATTAGTTTGAATTCTCATTCTTTTAGTGTGTGACAAAATTTAGTGAAGGAAGATAATCTTCTAAACATGATTGATTCATGCAAAGCTGGTAGAAGACTCTATTTAAAGAGATATTGTAACTCTTGATCGGCCATGGAACTATTCATCTTAGCCAAAATAGTCTTATATCAAAGAAAATAATCTATGATATGATTATTTGACCTTGTTTCTATTGTATAACTTGGGCATATGAAACCTTATCACTAATGTTAATGCTGAAATGAGCTAGGAACATGTCAGCTAAAGGATTGAATGCATTGATCGACTGATTTGGTAGACTGTAAAACTATTGCAAAACATAATCCTTTAGGCTCTATGGAAATAACTTGGTAAGTAGCCAATAATTTGGTATATAGTCCAAACATGCTACATGGAAATCTCTCAAATGTGTCTCTCGATCACCCTTGCCATCATATAAAGTAAGATTGGGTTGAACAAAACCTTGTGGCAAGGGTGTAGAAGCAATGTAACATGCCAATGGTGTATGTAGTAGAGAAAAAGAATCCAAATCCTATGTAGGTCTAGAGGAACCTTGATCAAGATGTAGCACATTGGATTGAAGATATTTTATCTCTTGCATAAGGACTGCCACATCAAGAGACAAAGATGTACTAGTTGTAGTTGATGGCATAGAGGCAGGTCGATCTGCTATAGGGGGTTATTGAGACATAGTTGCCCCTGTAGTGTCATTTGTAACTGGTTTCTCTATGGTCTATGAAGATTTACCATTATTCACTCTTTTTTATTTTTCTTATAGTATTTTAAGCATGCCATCTTGCATGTCAGGGTGTTTAGTTAAGAGTTTTTGAAGTTCCCTTTTATTGGTTTCATCAAAATTAGTATATTGGGACATTGTTAAAGTAGGAAAAAAATTGAGATTTGATTTAAATTTTTGCAATACAAAGTCAAAGTGCTAAGAAATGAAAGTACTAAATATAGGTAATGTAAAGTCCTAAAAATAGTTAACTAGAAATTGCAGAAAAAGGATATGAAACTCACAAACATGTAAGGTGATACCTCAATAAGCAAATAGGAATTAGTATATGAGACTAGAATTTGAGAGAAATTGAAAGTGAATTTATGAGTTATATATGCAAGTTAAAAATAAAAAATTTATTGAAAAATTTGTGATTTAAAGAGACCTAGTAGATGCCACTAGGGTTTTGAAAAATAAATGTTTTTTTTGGAAATTACTATTAAATTTTGAAATTTGAATGGATTTTTTAATTTAAATATGCTATTAAAAAATTTAAAAAATATGGGAAAATTACTGGGAAAATACTGTGACCTAGTATGGTCAACTAGGGTTTGAAAGAAAATTATTTTAAAAATAAAACAAAATTTTAAAATTTAATGTTAATTTTTTATTTTATTATGTAGGTAAAAATAAAAAAAATATAAGAAAAATTAGTAAGAAATTTACGCTATGGTTTCTAGAGTTTTTATGCACAAACAAAGTAAGTCAGGTTCACCAAATGATTTAACAATTTTTAGAAAATTGGTATATTATTTTTAATTTAGTTAAAGGGTCTAAGTAGTAAAATAAATAAATAAATATGTAATCATTAAGCTACCAATTTTTTAAATTTTATTGCAATTCAAAATTTTCTAAAAATAGTAATAAGGGGAAGAAAACAAGACTTAGTTTAAAACTAATTAATATGACTGAGATAGAGGCTAGAATTTACTGTGTAGGACTGGGACACTATCATAAACTAAGATATAAACTTCATTTTGTGATTGGATAGGAGCACCAAAATTGGTTAGGCATGGCACCAACACTGTAGTCCACCTCTGTTGTTGTTGTCCTAAGGATCTGAGCTTTCTAGATTTTGTTCACCAGGTCTATGTGACCTTGTTCATCAAGTTTTGGTAGCTAGAAGTCTATAAAGCTCCCTTTAGAGTAGATTTTCACTTCAAACCCTATCTTCCATTGTGATTTGACCAATTTTGAACAAGAGGGGGGGTTTAGTGTGTTTAATATTCATTAGATGTGGATCCATAACCCTTGTGTGGGTACACTACCTACATATCAATACTCTGAAGAGGGATCAAGCCATATATCATTCTCCCACTTGATGTGATTTGTGCAATTGTGTGTATGAAGATGAAAAATTCTAAACTAGATGTGCTTGAGGTGGCTAGGGATTGGTGTAAAATTTTGAATAAACTTGTAAGTGTGTTGGCTAGTTGTATGTAGAGAATAGGGAAGATTGCTTGAGTAGTCTTGGTTCTATTCTTGCTTGCTTAGTGATAATTGCCAAAACCCCTTCCAAATGATCTTTGAATGGGATTTTATATGGATTAATTGGTCATGGGTTAAATTTACTCATGTTAGGCCGACAAGGATAAGGATGGGAAACCATAATAAATTAACCATTGGGGCCAAAAATAGACTTAGACAATAGTATTGAAAGTAGACAAGAGTGGTATTGGCACTATAGTCCTAGTGTGGTGCTATTGTCATGAGCAGATGAGAACTAGTGGGATGGATCTATCATAGAAAGAGGGGTCTGAATTAGCTAGGATCAAGTCTAGAAGGCTACAGATGATTGGGAATCAGTGAAAAGATGCCTATTAGGGTCATGAGAGTAAGCAAGAGGGACCTAAGGGTTGGGTATCATTAGCCACACTTAATTTACCAATTTTTATATTTTATATGACTAAACATTAATATTACTATATCCTTACAATTAGCCAAATATTTGACCTAAGAGTAAATAAAAAAGAATTTGAGTCAACATTAGGATTTAGATGATTATTTTAGACACCAAAATCTGATTGAAGATAATTTTCTATTACATATTTATCATATTTTATTGCAATTAGTCCACTTGTATATATTTAGCTATTTTAGGACACATTCACCCCATTAAAGACACATTAGCCTTCATTCATTTATATGTTTAAAAATACCTTAAATATATCAATTATTTATCCCAATATCTTAATTATCCATCCTTTATTTAATAAGGTCAGGACGTGAAGTCACTATTCATAGTTACTATTCACCATCACTATTCATGTGATGAGGTGGAAATGTGAGTTAGTGGTGACTGTGTGTATGAGGTAGCACCTTGTTGATGTGTCATGCTCTACATGAAATATTTTATTAATTAAAATTTAAGAAAGAGAAATGGAATGCCATTTCATGGTGGGTGACCTTTGGAAAAGTATGTGGGGAACAAGCATTTTCACACATGTGATTGTGGGGTGAATTTGTCTATGGGCCCTTTTGGTTAGAGTAAAAAAGATGATTGAGGCATATTTTGACTAATGTGAGTGCACAAGGGTTATAGGGACATTTAACACAATTCTTGATTGGAGTCACATGTGATGTAGGGATAACATGGTTGAGTCACATGGAGGTGGGATCCTTAAGTCAAAAGTGGGAACATCTTTTGACCAAGTACATGTGAGGGGAATAATGTTTCCTATTCATGAATAGTGAGGCCACATGGAGGGTGGCTCATTTTACTCTATCTCCTCTTAGTTATCCTTTATTAATTTTTCTCATTTGTATTTTATTTAATGTATGATAGTCTCTTATGTTGGTATTGAGTTGAAGCTTGAGAAAAGAAGCTTGTATTTTTTAAGTTGATAAAAATCTTTGTATATGTTTCTATGCAAAATTGCTTTTTACATTCAAAGAAGAAATAAGAAACTAAAAGAAATGGTCAAGGCTAGAAGTACCTGATAAAGTTATGCGCATCGAAATCAGACATTGGAAGATTCTCCTCTTTGGCTGTGGAGGAATGACACCTGCGAAGAAGAAAAGACTGAAACACGAAAAAATGTTAGTCAAAGGATATGGTGGGCTGTCAGGCGAACGCCCGATCCCAGAAGTATGAAGACTTCCTAGAAGGATATCAACCCACTGACAAAAAAGCACAGAATATTGAACTGAAGTAGATATAAAAGATAAAATGACAGAAATAAAGGATAGAAAATAAAATGCATACCTGATAAGCAACACTATTCTGTACAGTCGTTGGCGTCAGTCTCTGTGGTGCCGACGTCGGTTAGGGAAAGTGCCGACGTCGGTTAAAGTGTCGGCGTCGGTAGGGGTAGTGATCGGCGTCGGTCAGGGCAGGTTCTGGACAGAGTCTGGACGAGTTGCAGAAGGTCTGACAGAGTTGGGATAGGGTCTTGACAGGGTCGAGACAAAGGTAGGACAGAGTCTAGGCAAGGTTTTGGATAGGTCTGACAGAGTTGGGATAGGGTCTTGACAGGGTCGAGACAGGGTCTCATAGAGTCGAGACAAGGTCAGGACAGGGTCTGGGCAAGGTAAGGTCGAGTCTGGACAGAGTCTGGGGGTTTTTAGGGGATTTAAATAGAGTATAGGGTAGTCAGGGGATAGTGGGCAGAAGTGTAAATAAGGAACTCAAGGCTCGGGTTTATAGTCAGAGGATCCAGAATAATAGAAATAACAAGTAATAATAACCAAAAGGAAATAAAAACAAGTAGAAGGAGATACTTACCTGTCATGCTGAAGACATGATTGACGTTGTTGAAGTTGTCTATGCAGTGCCGAATTGAAGTTGGTTGATGCCGGAGTTGGTTGATCGCGAGAGAGTGTTGATTGAAGTGATTGCTAGAGTCTATAAAAATGTCAGAGTTTGAGATTCGATTGATTGGTTCATGTTCAGGATTGATCGGCAGACGCTGATGAAGACCAGGGGACGGTTCGACAACCATTCGAGAAACTGGTTGGGAACTGAATGGTAACTGATAACGAATAACGGTAAGGTGACCGACGTCGGTAGGATTGCCGACGTCGGCCGATAAGTGATCGATGTCGGTGACATCGACCAGGTAACGACCGTCGTCGGCAGATGCATAATGAGGACAGAGTCTAGCTTTTAGCTCTCTGCTCATTTTTACATGCTGCCAGGGTCAAGGCTAGTAAGACAATGGTTGATAGGGGCGAAATAGGCATGGAAGAATAAAATGAAAGATGACCAGGGGAGTAGACATGATTTCAGTGTCTACATTTGCCCCTTTTTGTCTTGTTGGTTGTTCCGGATGAACTGCAAGACAAAAATAGGTGGTTGGTTGCCCTAGGTGATGGGTAAGGTTGATTTCATCTTGTTGGTTGTTCGAATGAACTGCAAGACAAAATAGGAAAAAGATAGGTTGCCCCGATTGTGGATGAGGTATTCCCCCTTCAAAGTAGGAGTCGAGGGAAGGGAACCGGGAATCGGGTGCTGATTTGATGAAGAGATGGATAAAAAAGGGAAGGTGAGGGTGTACGCTGCAAAAGTCATGATTGCATGTCTACCACTTCACAAGATGGTCGGGTCAATTGTCGCAGGTCAAGGGTCGAGGAGTGCCAAAATTGAAGTAACCAGTCCCCAGCATTTAGTCGTCTGCTGATCGGGTCACTCAATCTAAGCTGAAGCTCCAAATGGTCATCGTGTTCCAGGTATCTCGGGCTCAGGAAGTGCTCCCAGAAACATGAAAATGTCACAAGTAGTGCAGATCAACCGGCTTGCGATCCTATACTTATGAGGGTCCAAAAAAAAAGGTCTGTGCACAATTCTGCTAACCAGTCATGAGATAGCATACATGCAAAAACAACCAAGGCAACAATGTCTTGGAAGTGGTTGAGGTCGGAGGAGATAGGCATGATCTCCAATGGTTGGTGGGCGAGGGGAGGAATGGATGAAAGGATGTGGCCGAGCTAACCTCAGAAAACGTCATGTGATCTGAGTGCTGCCTACATAGCCCTTGTGTGAAGGGCCTCAGGCCAATGTAGTTCTCCCTAAAAGGGAGGAATGGTCAAAGAAAATGATTGGTCTTGATCAAAGTTACAGAAGAGAAGGTTTGTCCATCAAGGAGATGAACAAACGGGGGTGGTCGAGCTAACCTCAGAGGATGTGTTATCTGAGTGCTGCCTACATAGCCCTGGTCATAGGGCCTCAGACCAATGTAGTTCGGACAAATGGAAGAGATTGGTCGATGATTGGATGTGGTCAAGTGTCAAAATGATGAGGGGAAGATGAGGATAAGATGATGCTACAGATGGTGTATTCTGTAGAATTGGTCGAAAGGCTTTCATCCCTAGCAAGTTTCCATAGTCGTGATGGATGTATGCTAAAAAATGAATGAAGGTTTATTTATGCTTCAGCAAGTATTGGTTTATGCTTAACATAAATTGAGTCTGTTTGATAGTTTCCATGTGTACTGGTGTCCATAGAAACTATGCAAAAAGGACAAGGATGATGATAATGTCATGTTGTCGAGTTGTTGGTCTGAGAATGTTTAAATTGAAAAAGGTTTGGTTAAAGGTGACCAAAGTGAAAGATACGTGAAAGGCATATTGCTCTTTCATTGACAAGGACCAAAAATATAGCATAGATAGGGGTTATAAGAACCAAGAGCCCCATTCATGCGTGACGTCGTTGACCATAGTTATGTTAGAGTGGTAATCGAATCACTTTGACATTAAAGTGAGCTCGAAGTCCCTTGAGCAGGTGATAGGAGGAGAAAAGAGGGTAACCCATTTTAAGAGCAGAAATAACTATGCCTCTTTTTATAGGAGACCCTGAGACAACTATAAGTCAAGTCCATGACTCATTCATTTTTTTTATTTTTTATTTTTTGGTGCAGACTGATCAATGCGGGAAGCCTGCATAGAGATGTCATTTGCTTGGTGGTCAGTTGTGAAGCTGATCAATGCGAGAAGGTTCTAAAATAGTGCTGTTTATTGCCAGATTAGTCATAGCCATCCTTCAAGGGAGTGGTCTAGATGTTTGTTTAATATAAAGGCTTTTGAATAGCTGTCCTTCAAGGGAGCAGTCTATTAATTATAGCAATGATAGTACAGCCGTCCTTCGAGGGAGCAGTCTGCTTTTTGATTTTGATATTGATATAGTGACCATGGATATTGTGACATCTTGATTTGTTTTGACAGAAATGTGAGTCATGGACAAGATTATAGAAGGTCAAGGGCTCCCTTTTATGAGGACAAAGCATTCATACAACATAAAAGGGTTATAGGAATTGTTAAGAGGAATAGGGTTGAAAGGAAGTAGGATTAAGAGGACGGGGATTGCTCAAGGGACGAGCTCAAGTTAAGTGTCAAGTGGACAAATACTCGACTAACAGTAGAACGGTCGCAGATGCAACGCATTAAGAGGCTCAGGTTCTGGGCGTCCATCAAGAGAAGATAGACGATAAGTCCCTGATCCATACTTGTGCGTGATAATAAAAGGTCCGAGCCAATTAGGAGCAAACTTGCCTCGTTTACTTCGCTCCATATTGGTCACGTGTTGATTCTCTTTGAGGACGAGGTCTCCAATGTTGAAATCTTGTTCTTGCAAATTTTTGTCATAGGTGCGTTTGATGCGATGTTGATAGACATGGAGATGATTAAGGGCAGCAAGACGGCGTTCGTCAAGTAACTCAAGTTGAGCTAAGCGATCTTGACGAAAGTCATCGTTGGAAAGAAAATCATGTAGAGAAATGTGGAGAGACGGGATCTGTACTTCGAGAGGTAAAACAGCTTCTGTTTCGTACACAAGAGAAAAAGGGGTAGCACCCGTAGAGGTTCGAATGCTAGTGCGGTAAGCCCACAAAGCGAAGGGAATGTGAATGTGCCAATCCCTGCCTGTGTCACTGACCACTTTCATGAGAATTTTGGTGAGAATTTTGTTGGAAGCCTCAGCCTGCCCATTTGCTTGTGGGTAGTAAGGCGAAGAAAAACTGAGTTTGATGCCGAATGAGTCGCATAATGTTTGGACAGTTTTGTTTTTAAAGGACTTGCCGTTATCGGTGATGATTTTATGAGGGACACCAAAATGATAGATAATATGGGTGGTGATGAAGTCGACGATCTTGTCGGCTTTTGTGGAGACGAGAGGAATAGCTTCCACCCACTTGGTGAAATATTTAGTGGCTGTGATGATGGATTGATGATGAAGAGATGAATGAGGGTTAATCTCACCGATGAGATCTAAACCCCACTGAGAAAAAGGCTAAAAATCCTGAGCAATTTGTAAGGTGTGACTAGGAAGATGAAGCAAGTTAGAGTGTTGTTGACACTTGATGCAACACCGAACATAGTCGCTACAGTCTTGATGAAGGGTAGGCCAATAATAGCCCAAACGAAGGATGCGCTTGGCAATCGAATTCCCACTGAAATGTCTGCCACAAATCTTGTCATGGACTTGCTGAATGGCTTGGGATGCTTCAGTGGAGGTGAGACAGCGAAGAAGGAGGCCGTCGAAGCCTCACTTATAGAGAAGACCCCCTAGCATGGTATAGTGAGCGGTACGCTTGATAAAAGCTCATCGTGCATTACTAGAGAGGTTGGGAGGAATGACAGAGAAAGATAAGAAGTCTACAAGTTGCTTATACCAAGCATCTTGTGGACTAGGGTCTATAGTGTTCACATGATGAATGCGAGAAGAGATATATGAAGGCAACGGCACACGATGCACCGTGACAAAAAGTCTGGATGTAGATGAGGAAGATGGGATATGTGAAGCGAGAGAAGCCATGGTGTCAGCAAACTTATTCGTGGATCGAGGAACAGTCTGCAGGAGGAAATGGTCGAAAGATGCAAGGAGAATGTCAGCACGGTTTTTGTACCTTTGCAAAATTTCATTTTTACAGAGGTATGAACCGTTAACCTGATTGACGACGAGCTGCGAGTCGCCGAAGATGTTGATGGACTTGATGCTGAGAGAGAGGGCAGTCTGGAGTCCCAAAATTAAGGCCTCATATTCAGCCATATTATTGGTACAATCAAAGTCGAGTTTAAAAGACAAAGGCATGGGCTCCTCTTCGAGTGGGATGAGAATAACCCTAGCACCCCCACCTAGTTGACATTTGGAACCGTCAAAGAACATAGTCATCTGATAGGTGGTGTCGTCGGAGGAAAGCACAGTGATAGACTCATCAGGGAATTCACACTGCAAAGGTTGATTGTCAGGAAGAGGGGCATCTGCTAGTTGATCAGCGATGGTTTGCCCCTTGATAGATTTCTGCTGGATAAATTTGAGATCAAACTCAGCAAGCAACATGAGCCACCGAGCCATACGTTGATTCTGATATGGCTTGGAGTGCATATACTTGAGAGAGTCAGTGTGGGTGATGACAAAGGTTTTGTGACTAAGAAGATAGTGGCGAAGCTTAGTAGCAGCAAAGACTAATGCCAAACAGAGTTTTTCGATATGGGTATACCGAGTTTCATAATCGACCAGTGTTCAGCTGATATAATAGACTGCTTACTCACGGTGATGCTCGTCTCGGTGCGCGATCATGGCACCTAACGAATGGTTGGTGGCAGAGATATAAAGGTAGAAAGGTTGGTCGTCTTTAGGTGGAATGAGGACTGGTGGAGAGGCCAGATAGGTTTTGAGGGCTTCAAAAGCCTCTTGACAGTCCTCATCCCATTTAAAGGAGACGTCCTTTTTAAGGAGATGATGAAAAGGTTGGCAGCGGTTTGAAAGCTGCGAGATGAAACGGCGAATGGACTGGAGCTTCCCTTGCAAACTGCGAAGCTGCTTGAGATTGGTCAGTGGAGGCATTTCGAGGATAGCACGAATCTTGGCAAGATCTATCTTGATGCCACGGAAGGAAACAATGAAGCGGAGAAGCTTGCCAGAGAGGACCCCAAAGACACATTTCTTGGGGTTAAGACGAACATTGTATTGAAGAAGATGAGAAAAGATGATTTTGAGAATGGTTAGATGGTCACGACGAAACTTGGACTTGCCGAGCAGGTCATCCACATAGTCCTCCATGATTTTGTGGAGGAGGTCATGGAAAATGTAGGTCATGGTACGCTGATAAGTGGCGCCTACATTTTTCAAGCCAAAAGGCATGACTCGATAGCAGAAATTCCCCCATGGGGTAATGAAAGTAGTCTTGTGCTGATCTTCCGGAGCAATCAGGATTTGATTGTATCCTGAAAACCCATCCATAAGAGATAGCATCTCATGGTCGTCCGTAAGATCAACAAGCTGGTCAATGTTAGGAAGAGGAAAGTCGTCTTTAGGACAGGCTAAGTTAAGGTCATGATAGTCCATGCAGATCCGAATCCCCCCAGTTGCTTTGGTGACTGGGACGATGTTAGAGACCCACTGTGGATAATCGATGGGCTGGATGAAGGAGACAGAAAAGAGGCGCTGAAGTTCCTCTTTGACAAGGAGGGCAACGTGAGGATGCATCTTTCGAAGCTTTTGCCTGACAGGCTTAGCCTCTGGTTTGGTGACAATGTTATGGGTAATGATGGTGGGGTCAATGCCAGGCATATCACTGTAAGTCCAGGCAAAGGCCTTGCTATGGTTGGAGAGGAAATGGGTATAGTCAAGCTGCTCCTGAGCGTCTAAAGATTGGCCAATCTTTAAGACATAAGGAACATCAGAAGAAGGAAGGTTGATGTCAATGGTTGATTCATTTAACATAACCTGGGTCTCAAAAGGGAGGGAGCGCTAGATGAAAGAATCGTCAGCGCCCATGTAAGAAAAAATGGCGTCATCGTCAACGCAATGAACAGTGTGAATGGTTGCCAACTCATCTTCGATCATGCTGGGAAAAATGAGAGGGAGAGAATTGGACACCCCATTGAGCTGATAAGTCAAGGGGTCCAGGAGGATGGTGTTTATGGAAAAAAAAAAAAAACTAGGAGGAATAGAAACCACTGACTCCGTAGGTGAAGGAGGCGAAACAGGCGAGTGTGGAGGTGATTGGTCAATGATTGGTTCAGGATAAAGGTCTAAAGGGTCTTGAGTAGGGTCGTGATATCCCAGACCATATCATTTCTTGGTGTCGTCATCATTGAGCGGTTGGATAGGCTGATGGGAGCCCTGCTCATAGCATCCGAAACCAAAACCCTTCCATGCACACCTGTAAAGGTAAGTGTGTGCAAAAGCGGGGTTGCTAAGAAACGAAAAGTCTGATGTGAAAGGTTGAGGTGAATAAAGAGGATTATCGTCAATAGGAGCTTGATTAAGCCCCCCATAGATGAGGTTAGTGCGAAGGTGAGGGGGACCATAAGGTATGATCATCCCTATCCGATGGTCGTAGCTGGGGCTGTGATGAAGACGTCCATACTCTTGTGGAGTTTGGAACATATCTAAAGCCAACAAGCGATACTCTCCCAATGAAAGTCTTTGGAAGACGTCTTCCATGGGATCTGTGGTCGTCGTTTGAAGGGGAGGTGTAAGGGCGACTGCCTGTTGCGAACTGGTCGAAGCTTCCGCAGATGGAGGCAGTGCCGGGGTTAACGGCTTAATAGGGATGAGGACATCGTTTGGACGGTAGGTGGTGTTGCATGTTTTGAAGGGCGAAGGGTCAGCAGGAATGGTGTGGACTTGTCCGTCATGCTCAAATTTCACACAACAGTGCAGGGTGGAGGGGACACAGGACATGGCGCGGATCCAGGGTCGGCCTAGCAAGATGTTGTATTGAAACTCTCCTTCGATGATGTAGAAGAGCTCCAGGACTGTGCGTGGACCAACATGAATATGAAGAACGACTGTGCCAATGGTTGTGGCAGTAGTGTCATTGAAAGAGCGCAAGATTGCGTCAGTTTTGGAGATGCAATTCTTGGGAAGAGCCAACTGATCAAAGGCATGGGTGGAGATGATGTTGATGCTAGCACCTCCGTCAATCATAACGCATTTAATGCGTGTTTGATCGATATAGGCAGTGATGAAGAGGGCAGCGTCCTGATCTTCTGTGTTGGATGTAGGAATCTTAGAATCGCTGAATGTAATGGAGGCAACAGGGGCTAAGGAATAGACAAGGAAAGCAAGTGGTTGGGGGTCTTCGGGTTGGACCTCCGCTACCTGTAGGGCTTGGATGAGGGCCTGACGATGTTGGGGCGAGGTTTGGATGAGATCGTAGAGGGACATCTTCACAGGCGTCTGGTGAAGCTGTTTCAACATGGAGTCGTGGATTGGTCCAGAAGAAGAAGAAGAGGAGGGTTGAGGCGCGCCAAGGATAGAAATCTTAGGCTTAGGTGGTTGAGGTGGATTGACAAAAGGGTAGGTCCAAGGAATGGCGGCTTTTTCTTTTGCCTTGTCCTTTTGTGACCTAGTAGTGATGTGAATGGCATTGATTTCAAAGATGGGAGGTGAAGGTGATGAGGGAGTTGTAACCGGTTGATGAGATGTAGATGGGTTTGAAGAGGTAGAAGGGTTATGAGAAGGAGTCAGGGGTCGGTCGAAAGTGTCCTCAAAGAGAAGAGTGTCTTTCTCCAGATGACGGCGAATGACAGGGTTGAGGGCACAGCAAGCCTCAGTGCCGTGTTCTGGTGTATAATGATATAAACAAATCTTCGTGTCGTCGAACCAAGAGGGTTTAGACCCGAGAGGTTGGAAAGGCTTGATGGGTGGAAGAGTTATGCTAGAAGTTTGCAAAATTCGTTTCAAGATTAAAGAGTATGAACCCACTAAAGGATCCGTGCTCATCGATGTATGCGATGTCGGTGACTTTTGCTTGGGCGAAGTTGGAGGAGGATTTCGTACCACCTTCTGGGTTGATGGTGCGATGATAGGTGGAGACGGTACACTCTTCATGAGAGGTACCGCCCTTTTGGGAGAGGGTAGGCTAGTGGTCGGTAAAGGAAGCAAAGGAGGCAACCGATTTTGATTAGAGGTTGAAGTAGGAAGGACTCTGGTTGAGGTTGAAGGATGCGGGCCCAAAATGGAGGGCAATGGGGACAGAAGAGGAGGCGTTCACCTCTATGATTTGGTAGTCTTTTGTGATTTGGGTTGAAGACTACTATTAGTTGAAGTCTGGTTTAAGTCCACCTTCACTTGTGGATGAGTGAGGTTGGAGCCGGGGCGAACGCCAAGTGATTTGATAGGTTTAGGCGGAGTAGATGAGGGTTTTGGTTTTGATGAGGTTGATGGAGATGTAGATGGTCTAGAGGCAGAAATCTGATTTTTGTTGATAGTCTTAGGAGGTTCTACCATGGGAGGATTAGCAGCATGAGATGAGAGGGCCCGAGCTTGTTGAAGAGCTATGAGATGGTCCCACAATCCCTGATGTTTCACTTTCCTAGAAGGGAGAAGTTTGAGTCTCTCCACTAGTCAGGAAAATGGCTGAGAAGATGCGGGATGAAGTTTGGGCTCTTGAGAAGATGCCGACGGTTGTGGGACTGAAGGTATGGTAGTTTCGGCCTCAAAGCATGGTGAAGTCTTGACAGGTTCATGTTTGGTTGGAGATGAAGGAGAGATAGGTTCTTCCCTGGGTGGAGAAGAAACTGGAGAATGAAGCTCCTCAAGCGGGTAAAGGGCAGGGATGATAGTGCCCTCCACTTGTGGTCGAGGAGTAGGAAAAGTTGGGTCTTCCATGGGCAGCAAGAAGGAAGATGTTGAAATTGGCTGTACAGGTAAGGTCGAGGCGTCCTCTAAAATGAGAGAAGTTGAGGGAGAACTAACCGGAGAAAGAGGTTCGTCCACATGTGATGGACTGATGGATGAACTCACCTCTTGAGGTTGGTTAGAAATGAGGGGCGAGACCATATTGACTGTTCGAATATTATGTTCATGGGTATTGTCAGTCAAGGTCTGGACGTTGTTTTGGGTTGGTGGATGATTAGGGAACGGTTGTTTGAAAATATCGATACCCTGATTAGAAGGGGCATTAGGATTGTCGAGGATGAGGTCACCCTTTTCCAACATGTCTTGGATTTTATTTTTAAGGGTTTTACAGTTGCCCGTGTCATGACCTTTAACACGGTGGTAGTTACAGAAGTCATCTTCCCTATACCACGCAGGGATAGCGTGTGAGGGATCAAATTATGGTGGTGGTCGGATCTGAGGGAGATTGATGGTCCCTTGTTTGACGAGTTTTTCCAGCACAGACACGTATGATTCTCCAAGTGGAGTAAATTGTCGCTGTATGTATCTCTGTTGCAATTGGCGAGTGGCACTCATAGATGTGGATGGTTCAGATTGATTAGTTGAAGGTGAAGAGGAAGAAGATCTAATAACCATAGCATTTTCTGAAGCTTTAGATTTAGGATTGGACGAGGAAGGCTTAGAAGAGGGGTCATTGGTTTTGGAGTTAGGATTCTTACTCCGCAACTTGACTTTATTCTCCTCGACAACACGTAACTCAAGTTTACGAGCCATCGTGAAGGCTTCATCAAAAGTGCAGAAGGTCTGAACCCTCAAGGTAGAAGAAATATGTTTAGCACAGGCTTGAGAGAAAAGTTCAATAAGCTCAGGCTGGGGTAAGGAAAATGAAAGTTGATTGATAAGGCCCCTCCACCGAGCGACGAAATCAGCAATGGATTCATCCTCGAACTGGCAGATAGAATAGAGGTCTGTGATGGAGACCTTCTTGGTGATATTGATGGAGAAATGATCGAGGAAGAGCTGGGCCAACTGAGTGAACGTGAAGATGGAATGGCTAGGAAGAGAGCTGTACCAGTCAAGTGCAGCACCTGAGAGAGACATAGGAAACGTGCGTAAGAGCAACGCATTGTCGTGGGCGATAAGGTAACAGGCATGTCTGAATGCCCGTAAATATTGTTGTGGGTCTTCCTTGCTTTGGAAATGAGAAAACTTAGGAAGTTCCCACTGACTGGGATATGGTCTGATGGGGATGGAAGGATGGATGGGCTCGTTGTAGATTTGTTCGTACGAGAGAGTGTTGCGTGAGCCGATAACGAAAGTCTCTAGGTTGGACATTTTATCCATCAGCATCTTGATAATATCTATTGATGGATTGGCGGGTGGAACGCCTCCTAAATTGTAAGGCGCTTGAAAGAGGCTAGAAGAGGTGTACGACGTAGTCGGTTGTACCAATAAGGGCGCAACATACGGATGACTAGTCGTAGGGATAGAAGAAGTGACTAAGGATGGTTGGATAGAAGGCATGGCTAGGTTTGATGTTGTCATGGGAGGTTGGCTAGAGGTAACATGGGCCAATGGATAGGTAGCCACCCTAGTGTTGATAGGAGTAAGGGTAGGCGGAATGGAGACGACCAAGTTTTGAAAGGGGGTAGAAAGTGGTTGAGTGGGCTGAAACCCCGGTGAAAGTGGGCCCAACAATGGAAGGAGAGGCCACACTTGGATGGTTGGTAAAAGGTTGGTCATTGGTTGAGGCAATAGCCTGGGTATCTAAGGGTTGGACTACAGACGCCATTGATACGGCCGTAATTTCGAGGAGAGAAGTCAGCATTCCATAGATTGGATTGCCCGAGGAGTCTCGCATTCGGCTATTCGCGAGATAGTGTTGCAAGGCTGCGGTATTGAGGTCCAAGAATCGTGCGAAATCTTGGTCCCCTTCTGGGATAATAGGCGTTTGGGTTGGAGATGGTCTGGTAGGAGTTCTTTCAGTTTCTGAGTTGAACTCCATTATAGGGTTGGTTGTAAGTGGGGTAGATGGAAGAGGATGATGCCTCGCGTGATCGACTAGAGCCTTGGCTTGGCTACGAGTCAGAACCATTCAAGGCAAGGAAGAACGTCCTCACAAGCTCAAACAAACAGATAAGAACTAAAAAAAGATGAAGACACAAGCAGATCCTAAAACCCTAGAAGTAAATTATTAGGATTATAGTGGCTTATGCCTTAGAATATGTGTAGAGGAAGATTGGCTTTTGAGTCAGGTCCTAGAAGAAGCAGTCTATGGATGGTTTCAGGTTTTGTTATGGTGCTCAAGAAGTCTATGTTAGCTTCCATACAGGCCTGGTGCTAAGGAGCAAGCTCCCCTCACTTCACGATTCCAGTGGTTAGCTGGTTTCGCTTAGCCAAAATATACTTCCACTAGAGATTATCCTCCGCCAGAGAACGGAGTGGGCTTTCCCCTTGGTGATGAAATCCAAGTGAGATTGCCAGGACGGGTAAGGTATCCGTTGGGGGATGAAATTCCAGTCGGGCCTTGTCTCAGGTAAG
Source organism: Torreya grandis (assembly GCA_037957365.1). Classification (NCBI taxonomy): domain Eukaryota; kingdom Viridiplantae; phylum Streptophyta; class Pinopsida; order Cupressales; family Taxaceae; genus Torreya; species Torreya grandis. The sequence continues at coordinate 336,587 of JARHVA010008367.1, read as the reverse complement.
TTAAAATGTTTATTTTGTGCAGGTGGTTTGGTTGTGTAACATCAAGTGATCTAGATTAATTCAATATGCGGTTTAATTACTATGTGTGGTCTAAGAGATGCAGGCAAACAGAAATGAATGCAAAGTGTTTTAATGTCCAAGTTGAAATGTTTGTTCGTATGAAGACGAATGGAGAAAGAGTCGAAGAATATGAGTTTTAGCTAGTCTAAAAGTGCAAGAAAGAAAGAAATGTTCATTTTAGTCCTGCTTATGATGTCATTAAGAAGAGACGAGAGGAGGCGAAAAGGAAGGAATCTAATGCACCTAAATGAACGAAAGAAAGAGAGAAAAAACTCAAGGAGGACCTAGGGTCCCACCGGGCGTGCCAGAATGTTTCTATGCAAAATTGCTTTCTACATTCAAAGAAGAAATAAGAAACTAAAAGAAATGGTCAAGGCTAGAAGTACCTGATAAAGTTATGCGCACCGAAATCAGACGTTGGAAGATTCTCCTCTTTGGCTGTGGAGGAATGACACCTGCGAAGAAGAAAAGATTGAAACACAGAAAAACATTAGTCAAAGGACATGGTGGGCTGTCAGGTGAACGCCCGATCCTGGAAGTACGAAGACTTCCTAGAAGGATATCAACCCACTGATAAAAAAGCACAGAATATCAAACTAAAGTAGATATAAAAGATAAAATGACAGAAATAAAGGACAGAAAATAAAATGTGTACCTGATAAGCAGCACTGTTCTGCACAGTCGTCGGCGTCGGTCTCTGTGGTGCCGGCGTTGGTTAGGGAAAGTGCCGACGTCGATTAAAGTGTCGGCGTCGATAGGGGTAGTGACCAGCGTTGGTCAGGGTAGGTTCTGGATAGAGTCTGGACGAGTTGCAGAAGGTCTGACAGAGTTGGGATAGGGTCTTGACAGGGTCGAGACAAAGGTAGGACAGAGTCTAGGCAAGGTTTTGGATAGGTCTGACAGAGTTGGGATAGGGTCTTGACAGGGTCGAGATAGGGTCTGATAGAGTCGAGACAAGGTCAGGACAGGATCTGGGCAAGGTAAGGTCGAGTCTGGACAGAGTCTGGGGGTTTTCAGGGGATTTAAACAGAGTACAGGGTAGTCAGGGGATAGTGGGCAGAAGTGTAAATAAGGAACTCAAGGCTCGGGTTTACAGTTAGAGGATCCAGAATAATAGAAATAACAAGTAATAATAACCAAAAGGAAATAAAAACAAGTAGAAGGAGATACTTACCTATCACGCTGAAGACATGATTGACGTTGTTGAAGTTGTCTATGCAGTGCTGAATTGAAGTTGGTTGATGCCGGAGTTGGTTGATCGCAAGAGAGTGTTGATTGAAGTGATTGCCAGAGTCTATGAAAATGTCAGAGTTTGAGATTCGATTGATTGGTTTGTGTTCAGGATTGATCGGCGGACGCTGATGAAGACCAGGGGACGGTTCGACAACCGTTTGAGAAATCGGTTGGGAACCGAATGGTAACTGATAATGAATAACGGTAAGGTGACCGATGTCGGCAGGATTGCCGACGTCGGCCGATAAGTGACCGACGTCGGCGACATCGACCAGGTAACGACCGTCGTCGGCAGATGCATAATGAGGACAGAGTCTAGCTTTTAGCTCTCTGCTCATTTTTACATGCTGCCAGGGTCAAGGCTAGTAAGAAAATGGTTGACAGGGGCGAAATAGGTGTGGAAGAATAAAATGAAAGATGACCAGGGGAGTAGACATGATTTCAGTGTCTACAGTATAACTTGTATGCTTATTAGAAATCATTATAAGAGGACCATGTTGTGATGAATTATTGTTAGAGAGGTTTAATTTTGAAGTTCATAGAAGACTATAACTGGCATTTACATTGTGTATTTTCATTGCACCTTGCAAGGTTCCACATAAATTCTGATTAATGTGTTATTTATATTATTTATTTTAGTAGCTTATTTATTTTTACATTTAATTTCTTGCACAATTGGATATTATTCCTAACCTCTAGTATCATAGCTAGGCTCTTTGAAAACATCTTGTGTTGAGTGTTTTCTATTGAGTTAGGCAGTTGTGTGCAAGCGGGACATACTACAATGATAAAAGGAGTAACCAAGTTTGAAGTAGAGAAGTTTGATGGTAAGAATTTCTCCCTATGGAAGATGAAAGTGGATGATCTCTTGGTACTGAATGACCAATCTCTATCTTTTGATCTAGGAATTTGACTCAAGAGAGGATGGTTAGTATGGTGTTAGTTCCAAAATGAGAACAAAATGAAATAAACACACTAATAGAATAACATCTCTAACCCTAGACACTAAGGAGAGCTTAGTTAACAATCATGAATGCAACACACAACTAAAATGCAAAATAAAACTCTTTTACCTTCCTTGGATGCTCCAAAATGCTTGTTATGGTGCCTTTCTTGGCTTGTGCTCATGAAGTCCTTCACAATGGAAGCTTGACAACCTCCATCTCTACTTGACACCTTTGGCTTGTGTCTTGGCTTGGCTTGGAATCAATTTGGAATTATAACACTAATTACTTGAAGCTTTTGGAACCAATCCTACATTATAACTTTTCACAAATTAAGCTTTCTTTATGATGTTGTGAGGCCTCCTATTTATAGATTTTTAGATTTGATCAGAATCAACCTCAACCATCCATCTCAAGATTGAGATGTGTGGTTGAGGATTAATTCAATTTTAGGAATTAAGTTTGTAATTATCCTCATCATGACATTGGAAGAAGAGGCAATTAAGAGGTGTGTAGGGCATCATGGATAGCATTAATGAGGCATGGAGGGCATCATGGAAGGCATTGATGAGGCATGGCGGGCATGAATCCTGATATTTGTGGCATTTATGGCCTAGGGATGTCTTCCCAAAAAATGAGGTCATTTTATGTTGCAGATATTCAATATTCATTTCAAAAACAAAGTATTCAACAAGTATCCATGAAATTCTTTATTAGGCCTTAATTTGGGTTAGTTCTTAAGCATGATTAAGCACATTATGTACAAATTACTCAAATTGATCATAATGCCTTATTATTGGTCCTCAATTTGACTGGATTTGAATTGGAAGTCCACATCAAATGTGTTGGATGCGTATTCCCCTTTAGAATGTTGCCAATAAAAAATAACAAAGGCACAAATCTTGTGAAAAATATCTAATAGGAAAGAGAAGTCCAGAGCACATGGGTGCAAATTTAGCATTTTGACTTGAAATGATTTGATCAAAGCTAGCTGGCCCATAAATTGCATTGCCCCATTTAGGGATACCCTAGGTAAAATTGGCATTTGAATATGTCAGTCTCACATTATGTGGCATGTTTTAGTATTGTTAGGCTAAATTATGCATTTTAGGTGGGAATTAGCCAAAAGCTTGATTGAAGGTTATCAATGGCTAGTTTTAGGTGTCTACAGTTTGCCCCTATTTTTGATGGCATTGCAACCTATAATCATAGTAACATCTTCTCAAAGAATGAAAAGGTCCTGTATGCCAAAAAATAAGATGATGGTTAAAGAAAAAAGCTCCAAATGGTTTTGGGAAGCCTATGATTATTCCCCCTCAAGGGAGTGACTGTCACATTTGTTGATGGACGGTCCCTCAAAAAGAAACAAGAAGAAAGGTGGAATTAACCCATGGTTGAGACTAATCCAAATGAGAAAATGCTTGCATGGATTGATGTAAAAATGATGTTTATTTAACCAAAGGTGGTTATAATCAAGAATAAAAGTCAAAATAATGATTTTCCCATAGGCGAATATAATAATTAAGAGGACCTAGATTGGCTAAAGATGATTTTGCCCCAGTTAGGGCTGATTAGCAAGCATAACTCAAGGATATAACATGGAATATAGATTAAATATGAGCGGGTATAAAGTGATGAAATAGATAAATAAGATTGATCAAGGTGAATGATTCAATTGTACCTACTAATGAGGAGATGCTCATCCCGATTAACAATGATACAACTAAAATGGTCATTGGGTTGATTTGATCAAGGGTGGGAAGGAAGGATTTGCCAAGGTACCAAGGAGAAAATTCTATAACTCCATTGATTGTAGACCTTCTTGAAGCTGATTTTTGATGTAGTATGTGATGGTAAGATTCATGATATAACACCATAAATACTATCCCAAAATATGCATAAGGACTAAATCTCGATATCCAATAAACACTCAAAAATAATACACCAATGATAAAAACCATGATGATAATATTGATGTATGAATATGGATGGACTCAAGAATAATGTGCTTGAGGAATCACTCAACGAACACATATAGACCGAGTTAAGGTAACAGTGCTGAAAGCAAATAAACAAGCAAGTGAACAAATAATAAACAACCTAAAATAAATAAATAAATATAAAGCTTGAAAATAAAAGCAAAAGAAAGCATCCTAATAATGACAATGCCCCAGTAAGGTGGATCAAGGATAACTAACTGGGGTTAGATAGGGTAAATATTTTTGGATTTTTTAGATTTTTTGAATGTTTTTGGAATTTTGAGGTATCTTAACTCATTAAAGAATGATAAGATACCTGATCACAAAATAGTGAGAGCATTTGGCTTAGGTTGTTCACAAAATGATGAGAGCATATGGAAAGGGGGACTAAGGTGACCTCAACATGAATTGAGCATGACCCACATAGTCCTAAAATGACCTCAAGTCATAGTAATTTCATCCACACAAAAGGTGGGGAAAAAACCAACTAGGTCCCAACAAGTTCTCAAATTCAGCAAATGGCCAGTCAAATGAAAACAATGATGGCATGGTGATGCGGTAATTTATGATAATAAGTGTTGCCCCTAATTTACCCATAGGAAGTTATGACTAAGATACAATGACACATGTTAATGATACTAATTTTCCCATAGGTGGTTATAATTAGTAGCAAGACTAGTGACACTGATTTGCCCATAGGTGGTTATAAGCATGTTCATATAAACAAATTTGGATATGATGAAAGATATCTTGCCAGATCAACTGTCACACTAATTTCATAGACTATCATTGTAAACATGGATTGGATTGATTATTGAAACTTCATTGAAATCCCCTCACAAAAAGTGTGGGAAGAACCAAATGAACCAAGATCAAAATAGGATTGGGTAGGATGACTAAAAATAAGCTTTGGTCTAGATAGGAATGGAATGATAGGATTGCATGGTCTTGCTAAGGATAATGATAGTTTTCAATAGATTGGATTAAATGGTAAGAGGATTGCCCCCAAGTGATGGGGTGAATGGCTAGGTACTTAGACAATGGCAAATGGATATGTAACAATGGCAATGGCATAGAATATGTTTTTGGCTTGGGTATGGTTTTTGATTCTATCATTCCTATTGATGGGGAGATGCATGTCCTAATCAACAAATAATACAAATAAAATACTTGATCATGTTAATTGCTATCCCAAACCTCATCAAAATAATTGCTCTATCAAAAATGGCCTGTAAATTTGGTTGTCAAGAATGATTTTATGATCTTCATTGGTCGTTGATTCTGATTCCTTCAAATGTCAAGACAAGGTTTCCTTGTAGCCTCTGTAAAGGAAAGTGCAGCCATAGATGGTAAACAAGAAAAAATAATGGATGGTAGGTTTGATTTTGAAATGGAATGATAAATGATAATGGAATGTATAATGGTGGGAAAATAAATGAAGATCGGGACTTTCAATCACACATAATGTTGTTGATGCCAGATTCAACATAATTGTGGTTGTGGTGGGGCCAAAGACTTTTTATCTCAATAGGACCACTATATTTTTATATTATTTGGGCCTAAGAGTAGCTACCATCTGATTAGGATGTAGATAGGAAGTTATTTTGATTTGATCTTTGACTTTGTCTTCATCAAACAATGAATAACTTTTATGCTTAGCTATTGGTGCCTCAAAAAGGTTTTCACCAATGAAGTTGTCTTGATTGTCCTGTAGTGCCTTCAAGAAGGTTTCACTAATGAACATTGGATTTTGACTTTGATTTTATTCTATCACTTCCAAAAAAGTCTCACTAGAAGATACTGAATTTGACTTAGATTGTCCCTTAGTGCCTTTGAAAAGGTGTCACTAGGAGAGTGTTCTTATGCTACATGAATGTGGTCTTGGACTCCTTATTCTTCTTCAACTTATATGTCACCATGGATACAATTAAATAAAGTGTGATTTTGTTGATCCCAATCGACACTTATGGGAGATGGAATGTCAATAATATGGCTATCTTGGTTGATGGTAATGGCCTGTGGAATGATAATGAAATGGGGAGGGGCTGCATAATCCTTGTAGAAGATACTAAGAGAACTTGTGTTGATGCTAAAGTTATCATCCTAAAAAATCATAGAAGGATCATAAATATATTCAAATTGATGTACGAGACATGCGTAGCCAATGTTTTAACAATAATGAACATATTCTTCTTCTGAATCTAATTCTAACTCAGGGGACTCTGAATTTGATGTTGAGATTGAAGTTGATTTTTATTCTGATGCTAAATCCAATGTCGGTTCAAAAATAGAACCTGACTCTAACTCTAATTCTTCATCTAATGGGTACTCTATTACAATGATGTCTTGTTGAATATTTGGTTTTAGATAAGTAACAGCCTATGATGGCATAATGGGATCCATAACAACTAGTTTGGTAAAGTGAGATGCCTCTAGGATGGGAAATAGGTCAAGAGATAACTCCTCAAAGATTGGCTTGTCAATAGAAGGCTCTTTAAAAATAGGCATATGGTCAAGGTAATGATTTGCCCAAAGGTGGTTATAATCATTAAGAAGTGACTCAACAAAGAATGACTTATTAGAGTGAGACTCCTTGACAATTGGTATAGGATTAATAGATAATTCATCATAGGTTGACTTATCACAAGTGGTTGATTCAATTGAAACATCTTGGATTGGTTAGTTCTCTTGGCCTTGGTTTCAAATGAGTTGGAAAATACCAATTCTAAACACAACTTGGTCTTCAAAAGATTGGATCAATTGAGGTTTGGTTGGGATTGGTATTAGAGGAAGAATGGTCTGTGGTTGGATAATAGTAGGGTCTTGGGGAGAATGATTGCTCGCATGAGCCAAAAGACAATTTCTTGAGATGGTAACAGTAGGGCATTATGGGTATTGATTGCTTACACAAGCCAAAGGAATAGGTCCTAGAATGATGATGGTATTCCTTGTATGTTGTAGATCTTAATAGCTCATATAATCCAAATGAGGGTTAGGGGTATATAATGATTGGATAATAAAAGGACATCATAAAACTTGATTAATTTCACAAGCAAAAGCATCCAAGTTTTCCTCATAAACCATATTATCCCGGTCATGAGTTGGATCATAAGCTAGTTCTTGATTGTGCTCCATGTACTAATTATTGGAAAGAGGGTATGGATTTATATCTCAAACAACATTAGTTGTACTTGGGTCTTCAAAGTCCTCTTCACAATCCTCTTCATACCAATCAAGGTCTCGAGTTGGATTATAAGTTGCTTCGTGACTTTATTCCATGTACTATTTATTAGAAAGAGGGTATGGATTTATATCCCAAACAACATTATCTATAGTTAGGTCTTTAAAGTCCTCTTCACAAGCCTCCTCATACCAATCAAAGTCTTGAGTTGGATCATAAGTTGCTTCATGAATTTTTTCCATGTACTGATTATTGGAAAGAGGGTATGGATTTGTATCCCAAACAACATTATTTGTAGTTGGGTCTTCAAAGTCCTCTTCACAAGCCTCTTCGTACCATTCAAGGTCGCAAGTTGGATCATAAGTTTTTTCATGACTTTGTTCTCATGAATGATTAATATGAGGCGGATAGAAATATGTCTCACAAACCATATTAGCGTCATTGGGGTCTTGACAAAAGACATAAAAGTAATATTGTGTGGCCATTCTATCATAAGTCAAAATTTAAGTGACTCCACCATAAGTATCATGAGACATATCCATGTAAATGATGAAATCTTTGAAAACAAAAGGACTTAGATTTCTACAAACTCTAAAAAACTATGTCCAAAGGACAAATGGTTCAAACTTGGTTTAACTTGGTCAAAAGGGTGGAGCTTTATCTCCAATATGGTCTGAAAGTGGAGCTATATCTCCTAAAATGGTTTATGCTAAGACTTGGCATAAAATAGCCTAACATCAAATGTCTAATATCAAATGTCATACACACAAAAGTTTAAGTGTCTGAATAGAAATTGGCATGTCAAAAGTCTAGGGCAAAGTGTTCCAAATAAGGTCTAAACTAGGAAAGGGAAAAGTTAAGTTTCTAGGTCTTTTATCTAAATGTGCAGTCAAAATATATGCTCAAACAAATAGGTATGTGCTAGGACTTTTGGCCAAATGGTGTCAAAATCTAGACATGAAACAAAGGCTGATGTGATTTGATTTAATCTAACAAGTTTAGAAACAACTTTGACATAACCCTGGTACATGGAATCAAACATAAACATGATCAGTTGGCATAAGGCATAAGATAAAAGACTCTTTTAGAAAGGCTGTGTTCTCCCAAATAAAGGCACAAAGAATGATGAGAATAGACTTTAAACAAACAAACAATCAATAGTTTTCAAATTTAGGTAATTGATTAACCGAAGTTATACAACCCAAAAGAGAAAGATCTATGTATCAACCCCACAAATTGAGGCCTAAAAAAAATCAATCAATGTTTGGATCCAAACTTGACAAGGCTAATTGAAAACTCAATGATGAAAAACTAGGATTGGACCAAACAAAATAGACAAGATTGGACAACATGACGGTACAAGATAGAGGTCTAAATGGTATACACAAAATGGTTTGAAACAAATGGTTTTGATACAATGGTAAACAAGTCTTGAAATAAATTGAGTAGCCTAACAACATAAACATACTCAAATAATGTGGTCAATCTTATGTTTCAATGGACTCAAAGGCAAAATGGTTTGACATGATTTGGGCAACATAATGCTACCCTCTGCAACTCAAATGACACACACACAAATGAGTTTAGTAAAAATTTCAAGGCATAAGTGTGGTGTAAAATGGTTAGTATAATGCCTCTTTAGACAAAGAGTGACGTATAGAAAAAATGGTTTTGACATGGTTTTATTTACAAATAAATAAGTTTTAGTCTCAAAACATACCAAATGAGAAAATGACCCAAAAATACACTAAGCATAATCATCCAAATCCTAGTAAGGGTATGACATGTGGGGTTGACTAAACTATCAAGTTTTGAACGTCACTAGGGGAATCAATTACACATTGACTTTCATGCCAAACAATGCAAAAGAAAAGCATGAATTTTGGGTTCATATCACTTGGCTTGTTACAAAAAGGTCTAGTCCTTTTTACAACCACTACATCCTGATGTTCGCTCAATGTAATGTGATGTCCAAAGTACCACTACATCCTGTGTGAAACTCTTTTAGATTCAAATGAAGTCAATGCCAAGAGATGAAACCCTGGGTCAAAGCTTCCCTAAAGAACTTGTGAGAGGTGATGAAGTCCCCCTCCCAAGCCAAGATTCATAAATAAACAAAAAATGAAAGTATAAAGACTTTAGAGTCATTTTCAAGGTCACCCAAACTTTGATGAGTTTTTGGGGAGTGCTTTAGATGACTTTCTTTCTAAGCCTTGGAATAGGCTAATTGCAATAGGAATGACACTTTTGATTCCAAGGGTTCCCTATAAGGGAAAAATGGAAGAGCATACATGCAACATTCCTCTCTTTGCCAAACAAAATTTATCTAATCAACTATTGAAAACAAAAATTTATAAGTGTGTTCAATTTTAAACCCAAATAAAGTGTTAGGTGGTGTTCATTTGACCCCTTGGTCTTAGTTGTAAACTTTGAAAAACATTCACCAAAAACCCCTAAATTCTTTTTTAAACACCAAAACAAAGTTCCTAATCAAATTTTAAGCATGAAAAAGTGATTTAAACATGTTTTGAGAAAAAATCTCGTTTGGTCCTGTAGTAAAATTGTTAGCATGTTCCTTAAATTTGAAGCCCTTTTGAGTTTGAAACAACAAACTTTGAAAAAGAAGGTCTCAGGTCTATGCTTTTAGAAAAAACATAGTGACCATGGTAACATGGATATAAAGGTTGTTTTTACCATATGTCTATGTGTTGCAGATTCTATGCTCTTCAACATTACTGAGGAGAATACTAAAACTAAATTATGGGAGAAATTAAATAATATGTACCAAGAAAATTCAACTAAAAACAAAGTTTTATTGAAGAAGAAAATTTATAGTTTGAGGATGAAGGATAATTCATCCATTATTGATCATCTGAATGAGTTCAACACCATAGTCATCAAGCTAGTCTCCATTAGTGTGAAGATGGTGGATACAGACAAGACAATCACCTCGTTATGCTCATTTTTTGATAGATGGGACCATCTTATGATGACCATTAAAGATTCATCATTAAAAACTCTCAAATTTGATGATATAGTTGCAAAATTTCTTAGAGAGGAGATGAGAAGAAATTCTTCTAGTGCATCCTCAAGTAATGAAGCATTGTCTATGAGAGGGACATCCAATGAGAGGAACAAACAAGGTAGATCACCATCTAGATTGAGGTCAAAAAGATACAAGCATAAGGTAAAATGCTATCACTATGGAAATCAAAGCCACATAAAGAAGAATTGTTGGCAACTAAAGAAGGAAAATAAGGATGGAAATGCAAACCCACCTTCAACCAAGGTCAACACTATAGATTCTGAGGAAGAAATCACACAAGAAGCATTCTACATAAACAATAGTAGGTCACTTTCTAATGCTTGGGTATTGGACTCAAGAGGACCACTACACATGTCTCCACATAGAGATTGGTTCATGGGATACCAACCATATAGTGGAGGGTCTATTTACTTTAGTCATGATTACCCTATGGATGTTGTAGGAAGATGGGATGTAAAGATCAAGCTGGATGATGTAGAATCAAAAGATTGAAGGATGTGCATTATTTTCCTTATATAATGAAAAATATGGTGCCCATCAAGGTGATGGATGAGCTAGGGTATTCATGTACCTGTAGTAATGGTAAATGCAAAATTACAAAAAGATCTATAGTGGTAGCAAGATAAAAAGTCTATGGCTCCTTGTATCATCTATGTGGAGATTTAGTGATAAATATTACAGTAGCAATAACTAAAAATAAATTTCTAGATGTTGTGATGTTATGGCATTAACACCTTAGACACATGATAGAGAAAGGCTTGAAGATATTACATGATTGAGGTATGATGTCAGGGATTAAGTCTTGTAATTTAAACTTTTGTGAGCATTGAATCTTTGGTAAATATAAGAGGGTAAAGTTTACTGCAAGAGCAGGTAGAATCTCTAATTTTTTGTAACTTATCCATTTGGATATTTTTAGACCTATCCCTACTCAGTCTATAAATAGTAGAACATACTTTATTTTATTTATAGATTATTATTTTAGACGAGTATGGGTGTATTTTTTGATAAATAAATTAGAAGCTTTGGAAAATTTTAAAGAAGTTAAGGTATGTGTAGAGAACAGTTTGCGAAAATTCATTGTATATTTTAGGTCAAGTAATGGAGGATAATATTGATCTAGGGAGTTTGATAACTTTTTTATGTAGGAAGCTATTAAACATCAAAATACTATCCCTTATACTCCACATTAGAATCATATAACGAAGCAGATGAATTGCATTGTTATGGAACGTGCAAGAACCATGTAGAGTGCATCAAAGCTGACAAATGGATTTTGGACAAAGGTTGTTAATACAACTATGTATCTTATTAATATATCTCTGAGAACTATGTTGGATGGAAGGAATCCAAAGGAGACTTAGCATGGTAAGATAATTGATTATTTTGATTTAAATACTTTTAGTTATGAAGCATTTTCCCACGTGCCTAAAGAAACAAGGTCCAAGCTAGATTTGAAATCTTGTAAATGTATTTTTCTTAACTAAGAAGATATAGTGAAGGGGTATAGATTATAAGATACTATTGACCATAAGATAAGTGTTAGCTAAGATGTTTTATTTAATGAAAAATCCATGAAAGGGAAGTAAGTATAATAGACACCTAAAGTTGTACTAGTTAAAGTAGTCAAGAAAGAAGAAGATGTAAAGATTCAAGTTGATGATTTGGAGCAGCAAGCAAAGCACCAAGTACAATAACCATAAGTTAGAAGGTCCACTCATACCAATAAGGTTCCAAATAGGTATACTCCTACATGTTGGGAAGCTAGAGAATCTATGCATGCAAATAAATAGAGGAAATCCATGGAGGAGGAAATGAGAATACTCCATAATAATGAGACATAAGAGCTTGTTGATCTCCCACCTGGAAGGAGTGTTGGTAATAAGTGGGTGTGCAAGTTGAAGAATAATAATGATGAGTTGTTAGAGAAATACAAAGCTTGGTTGATGGTAAAAAGCTAAGAGAAGTCAACGATTGAATTTAATGATATTTTTACTCTAGTTATGAAAATGACTATTATTAGAGTGTTACTTACATTTGTAGCTTATTATATTCTATAACTAGAGTAGCTTGATGTGAAGACATCATTCCTACATGGTGATCTTGAGGAGGAGAGTTATATGGATAAACCTAATGGATATGAGGTAAAAGGAAAAGAGCATATGGTTTGTAGATTAAAGAAATCACTATATGGTTTGAAATAGGCATCGTGAATATGGTACAGGAAATTTAACACCTTAATGAAGTGTCAGGGATTTAACACAAGTGATGCTAATCATTGTGCATATCATAAAATTTCTAATGATGGTAGATTTATTATTTTACTTCTATGTGTTGATGACATGTTGGTTGTAAGCCCCAACTTGAAGAGGATCAATGACTTGAAGGCACAATTGGCCAGGACTTTTGAGATGAAGGATTTGGGAGAAACAAACCAAAATTTAGGGATGAAGATACACAAGGATAGGAAAGCTAGGGAAATTTGGTTATCACAGAAGACATATGTTGAGAAGGTTTTATAGTAATTCAATATGCAAAATTCAAAACCAATCACTACCCCAATTCATGCACATTTTAAGTTATCTTCCAAGAAATGTCCTAGTACAGAGGAAGAGGAGACAATTATGTCTAGTGTACCTTATTCATCAATAGTAGGGAGCCTCATGTATTCCATGGTGAGCATGAGACTCGATATTTCCCAAGTAGTAGAAGTTGTGAGTCAGTTCATGGAAAATATTGGAAAGGATCATTGGTCTACGGTGAAGTGGATACTCAAATTTTTGAAAGGCACTTCAGATGATACAATCTACTATAGAGGGAAAAATTTATAGATAAGAGGTTTTGTAGATTCTAATTTTGGTAGCGATAGGGACGGACGAAAGTCCACTACATGATATGTTTTTACTCTTGCTAGTGGAGTTGTGAGTTGGGATTCTAAATTGCAACCAGTGGTGGATTTATCAACCATTGGATCAAAGTATGTGGCTGAAACTAAAGGTTACAAGGAGGCAATATAGTTAAATAAACTATTAGGTGCCTTCATGGAGATGCAGGGAAAGATTATGTTGCATTGTGATAGTTAGAGTGCAATTCACTTGGTGAAGAATGCAACATTTCATGATCACACAAAGTATATTGACATCAAGTACCACTTCATTAGGAATGTGGTAGAGAGTGGTAAGATCTTGTTTTTTAAGGTAGACACCGAATAAAATATTGCAAACATGTTAACAAATCTGATCAGGGCAGAGAAGTTTGAGTGGTGCAAAACATCTCTAGGCTTGTTGAAATTATGACGAAAATAGTATCGATCATGGTTGGAAGTTAGATGGAAGAATACATAGGTATGATAAAGCCTATGTATATTTAATTCAAGTGGGAGAATGTTAGGATGTGAAGTCACTATTCATAGTTATTATTCATCATCATTACTCATGTGATGAGGTGGTAATATGAGTTGGTAGTGATTGTGCATATAAGGTAGCACCTTATTGATGTGGCATGGTCTACATGAAATATTTTATTGATTAAAAGACTAATATATATAAATTGGGAACCATTTCATTATGGGTGACCTTTGAAATCATGTGGGGAACAAGCACCTTCACTCATGTGCTTATGGGTCGTATTTGTCTATGGGCCATTTTAGTTGGAGTAAAAAATGTGATTGAGGCATCTTTTGACTCATGTGAGTGCACATGAATTGTAGGGTCATTTAACACTATGCTTTATTGGAGTCACATGTGAATTATGGACAACATGTTTAATTCACATGGAGGTGGGATCCTCAAGTCAAAAGTGGGAGCATATTTTGACCAAGCACATGTGAGGGGAACAATGTTTCCTACTCATGAATAGTGATTCCACATGGAGGGTGGTTAATTTTCCTCTCTCTCCTTTTATTCATCCTTTATTCTTTTATATCCTTTGTATTCTATTTAATGTATGACACTCTCTTATGTTGGTATTGAGTTGAATCTTCAGAAAATAAACTTGTATTTTCTAGTTTACTAAAAATCTTTGTATAACTTGTATGCTTGTGAGAAAGCATTGTAAGAGGAGTGTGTTGTGAGGAAGCATAGTTAGAGAGGTTGAATTTTTAATTTAATATAAGATTATAACTTCCATTTTCCCCATGGTTTTTCCTTACACCTTGTAAGGTTTCGACGTAACTCTCTTAGCAATGTGTTATTTATGTTATTTATTTTAGTAGCTTGTTTATTTTTGAATTTAATTTCTTGCATAATTAGATATTGTTTCTAATAGGATGGCTATTATAGACACCTAATTTTTATTCAAGACCCTTTTCCATTACATATTTATCATGTTTTATTGCAAGTGGTCCACCTATATATATTTAGCTATTTTGGGACACATTCACCCCATTAAAGAAATATTAACCTTCATTCATTTTGATTTTCTCAAATACCTCAAATATATCAATTATTGATCCCAAGATACCAACCATCCATCCTTTGTTTAACTTGATCTATTTTTGTGCCTTTTTATACTATAGGTCATAATTGACAGTTCATCAAACTTGTCTTGGTCAGAATCAATCCTCCAATGATTATGACCCTCTTTATTTTGTGGGTCCTTATCTTCATGGCTTGATTTCATATGACATGAATTTTTCTTATCATTTTTCTCTAGGGTTGACCTATGCTTGAAGTGGTTGAGGGAGCTATATATATATAAATATATCTTAAGCCATTACCTATCTCCAAGCACAAGGTCTCCTATCGAATGAATATCATACAAGCCACATATGTCTAGTACAAAATCATCAAGATTTATTTAGAGTTATATATATGTGCCTAAAAAGTATGCACATTGAGCCTACATTACATCAACATCAATCCAAGCCTTGTGTTAGAATCACATAGAGAAGCATATAGTTACATTTGATTATCAAAGGACAGGAGGTGATTTCCTTTCTCTCATTAGGTTGGTAATCACTTATAAACACAAGAATTACATAGAGCCTTGATTTAAAGCATGCAGGATACGTAGCTACAAATCATCAAGAGGTTTATCATGTCAATTTACTTGTATAAATATTTTATGCATACATTTATTGAAGATTAGATCAAGATCAAAGGAGAAGAAAATTAGAAAGTATATTTCCAAATTTAGCCAAGTGAATCCAAAATCTAGATCAATTACAATTTGCAGAACAACCCTAAAATTTAAAGAGCCCTAAAAAAATTAAAAAAATCATAATTGGCTACAAAGGACATAATATGAGGATAGAATAAACCTGTTGCTGCTTCTGAATTGGACACAATCAACCCTTTGCCGATTCTGACCGAGTTATAATTTATAGTCAAAATTTAAAAAAATCTTCTATGTCAGTTATATATCCTCTTCCCAACTCTATATGTTTATCTTTTAGTGTCCCAATATGTTCATTTCAATCTTCTTTCCCTCCCTTTCAATTCCATTGCTTGTTTAATCATTTCCTAGTAATATTAGTCAATATTTTGGGCATAGTTCTATTCGAGTTCTTTTTTATTATTTCATAAACTTTGATATCCATTATGTCCTAGTTTTTTTTATTTGGTATAGGTAAAAATGTTGGGTTTTGACAGGGCCCTAAAACATAATACAAACCAGAAAGATAAGGTGTTAGAGAACAAGACATAAAACTAACAACTGACAGAAACTTGAACCATGATAACTAGCAAAGTGAAAAAATCATCAACAAAACATTTTCAAAAAGGTAATATTTATTTCACAAAGCAAGAATGGATCAATGAATTAATTATTTTGAGAATTATGAAATGTAAAACCCTATGTTGTTAAAGTGGTGGAGTAAAAAATCAGGGAATAAATATAGAAATATCAACAGCCTCTATTTTTACAATAATTGATTTATTTAATTATTCTATAAATAAAAATGAACTATAAATGGTGTACTTAGTTAGAAAATTGAATGAGATGGATAAGTGGTAGGCTAGAAACCTGTGAAAGAATAGTGCAAGGTGTCACCAATAAGAAATGGGTGTCATAAACCATCTTGGATAGTAGAAAGGTCCTCTAGTTAGTAGTGTACCATGTTAGGATCCTCAATGCCATGCTAATGTCCCTGTACAATAGAGATAGTGAGTTCTTGGGTGGACCTTCACCTAATTTTAAGGAGTTTGTGTCCATGTGACCAAATGCTAGATCATTGTTTGTTTCGTATTTTGACTGATTTCAATGTGAAACCCTAAGCCTCAGTGTTTGTTAAGGTATTTGAGGAACAAAAGTAAAAAAAGAGTGGTGTTAGTAGGGTAGGGTGTACATCACCTCAACACCCCATGTGTTTAGCATTGCCTACATACTAATACCTCGAAAGAGGATTAAAACCGATGTAGTTCTCCCATTGTAAGTCCTAGTGCAAGTGCAATTGAATTCTAGTGTGAGTGTTGATTTGAGTGCTTTGATGTGACTTGAGACTATAAATTTGAGTATCTGAGCTCTGAATTGTTGTAGATGGGTGTATACAAAAGTAGGGCAGAATATGGATCAATGACCTTGATTTATATAATTATTTCTAAGTTTTTTCGTGAGTATTTTTTTCCTTTATGGGATTTGATTTATTTTTTATTACAATGGATTTCTAAGAGGGAATTTAATATTGCATTGAATACCTCCTTGGTAAAAAATTACAGTGTAGGATCTAGCAGAATGAATTTAACCCACTTCGTTTTAAATTGGTTAAGTTATTTGTACCTACAAATCTATAATTTTTATTTTCATTTATGTGTACGAAAAATATCTTTTTTGTTGGTAAACTTATGTTTCATGTTTACTTTTTTATTTTTTCTAATACAAAGATGAAGGATTGTTCCCATTTAAAGAGAGAAAACATCTTTAAAACAAGAAATGAAAGATGAAAATATTTCTTCGACTAATACTCAAGTATATACACCTAATGTTATCACAAAAGAGGTGCATGATACTAATAATGATTAACATATTGAAGAACAATAAAAATAAAAATAACCAATTCTATAATATGATGGGGTTGGTTATGTATATCCTACTATAAATACAACAGATGATGGGAATGATATAGTTACTTTCACTTTATGTGAGTCTATAGACTTTTTTGTAACTGTAGATATAGTGTTGTTATTGTTTGTTTATTTTTTGTCTTTTTTGTGCATAGGTTTTAATTTTTTTCACTTCTTATAATGATAGTCTACATTTATATTTGAGATAATAATTTTTTAGATGGATTTTAATAATACATTAAATAAATCCATTGATAAATGTGTAATATAACAAAGTTTAAGTTTATCTAGGTTTTTTTATATTTTGTTTCAAAAAATAGTTACATGTATCTTAAGTTCCAAAAAATAGTGTTTGATACATATTATATGTGATTAGATTTATATGGATTTAAATCTAGTTGAAATAGTTTAAATTATTTTGCACGTTAGAGATTTATACATCATGTACCATTATGATGCAATGCCTGCATCTAGAGCAATTCTTACACGTATTTAAGTGATTTCAAAGATGATACTTTTAATAAGTGATTGATATGTTGCTTTTAAGAAACATAAGATTTTCCAATTTGATAAGGATGGGAAAATTAGTGAAAATAATTAGAAGTTAAAACAGTAAGCTTTAAATCATAAGGAAAGTGGAAAGGATATATAGATCATGAGGCATGTCAAGATCTTGAAATTTTTCGTAATAATTTAGATATATAATTAACTTATCTTATAAATCATCTAAAATTTTGATGAATGAATCTTGATGATTAAATTGGTTTGACATATTTTATATTAAAATTTAGATGCTTGGATTGTCTTGAATATGGTTAAAATGTAATTGATGACATTTGTCACCCTTTGTTTTACTAGTTATTCAATGTGCACTCATATTGGTTTGACATATTTTATATTAAAATTTAGATGCTTGGACTGTCTTGAATATGGTTAAAATGTAATTGATGACATTTGTCACCCTTTGTTTTACTAGTTATTCAATGTGCACTCATAATATGCCCTAAGAGCAAGGACCTTTATTTTTATTCAAATGACAAATCAATTTATTATCATAATTCCAATATCTTCTTTAAAAAAGATAAAGTTTGATTGATTTGTAAACTAGGATACTATTGTTGGTATAATATTTATCTTGAGATTAGTTTTCAAGTTATTACGATTTTTTTTTTTTTTTTTTAAATTTTGGAGGTGATCCAATCCTAGGAGTTCATATTTTTGTTGTGTTACAATTCTTAAGATATATTTAATATGTATGTTTTAAATGGATCTATGGGATTTGACATTATAAACCTTGGATAATAAAAATCACAATGTTCTGAATAGATTATAGAGCTTAATTAATATTTTCTCAATTAAAACATTCAATATTTTTTTTTTATCATTATCTATTTTAAATACGTATTGAGATTTACTAAATTGTTTAAAATTTTAATCTACATTAATTTATTCTTCGTTCCCCACAAATCAATTAACATCATGCTTCATTTACTATTTGAGACCACCTCTCAAATTTGGAAGATTTTTTATGAAGCACAAAACAAAGAATAATACATATTACATGGAACATTGATGAAAATAATAGCCAACAAGCTACAAAAAGTGAAGGCCATGTGAAAATTAATATGTTAATCCTTTTAAAATCTAAATCAAAATAATTTTGACCTCTTTAAAATATTCAAATTTTAAATTGTGAAGTTGAAGGAAATGGTGTTGATAGATTTGTATTTCTTGGAAGTAAAAGTAATAGTTGAAAATATTTAAAATAGTTTAAAGCATTTGAAATATAGCATAGTTACTCGAGATTCAAATGTATTTCTTTACTTATGTTTTTTTATGATTTTTAATTTTAATAATCTATTAGAATATATAAATTATTCAACAATATTTTGAAATTTTATATTTATCATATATATTTAAAAAAAATTGTATAGATTTATTTGAAACAATTCATGTGAGTGTTGTTATGTTGTATGACATCTAACAAATATCGAATTTTAATTATATTATTTTAAGAATATCCATAACCTATTCCAACATTGTTATTTTACATCTAACTCTAATTATTATTTATTATTCTTAAAAAAAAAATTAATTTTTGTTTAATCAAATAACATACACTCATTTTAATCATGTTTTGATAGACTTGTTTGTAACTTTTTTTAAATATCCATTCTTACATTTGTCTATTATTAATGTGCTTCAACAAAAATAAAACTAGTAGTTACCCCGAAAGTGCAAGAAAAGTTAGAGGAATTGTATTTTATTTTGTAATTATATCAAATGTTTTCTTTGTATTTGTAGAATATATTTATATTTTATGTATTATATTTTGATAGATTATTTTTATCAATTGTTACGCCAACACTTTATTATTAATGTAGAAGAAATCAATCACAATGCAAAAATTCAAATAATATTAATCAATTTAAAATTCCACCATACACAAATTACTACCAAAATTCTCACATCATATTGTCCCTGTCAAATGTTTTCTTTTTTTTTTGGGTGAAATATATTCCCCATTTAACCAAAATTTAATCCACTGCACTCCCTCCCACTTGAGAGCGATCATTAAATGAAAATTAGCTAAATTGGGAGCGATCATTAAATGAAAATTAGCTTAAATTAAACCATCAGTTGTCCACTACAAGCCTTCAAATTTCTCTATAAACAAATATTCATTCTAATCCAATCAAATACCATAATTCTACATAATTAATATAATATAAAAACAAGACATTAATATTTTAAAAATTATATTTATATATACAAATTATAAATATAATATAATATTATCATTATATAATATACATGCATATAAATAATAATATATAATAATAAAATATTATATTATTATTATATATATACGATTAATTTTTATAAACTTTTTATATATATATATATATATATATATATATATATATATATATATATATATATATCGGTAATATATATTTAATGTAATATTATAATTTTTAAATTATTATATATTATATTCAATTAATTAATTTTATATTAGATTTTTATAATTTTGTTTTTTGAATTATGTTATAATATATATAACATATTTTATTTTTATATTTATATATATAATATTTTATTATATTAGATTAGATGTGTTAATATTTTATTATTAAATTTTAACCTATATTTTAATTTAATAAATTATATATTTTTATATATTATAATTAAAATATATTATGTCTAATATTAATCTATAATATTAGATTATAATAATATTATAAATATTATTATTAAATAATATTACATTATATTATTATAATTTATAATTAATATTAATAAAAATACATATTATAAAATATCATATTAAATTATCATAATATTATAATATAATATGTAATTAATATTAATAAAAATATATATTATAAAATATTATATTATATTTCAAATCATTATGGCAATGCATTGAAATAAATCTATGCCCAAATGCCACGCGGTAAACATATGTGGATCTACTCACACGACACCTATTGAGATTAAGCTCCACATTCTGTCTTCAAATGCATCGTTCTAGCATAGTGTAAATTAATCAACCGAATGGCATAAAGATTTTCATTCCAGTTGCCTGTTATTTCTTCAGTTGATCTCATCTATAGGGTTAGGATTTAGACTGGTGGACCTCGTGGACCTCACAAAGGCACCCACAGTCGGTGTAGGGGAAGGCTCCATCGCAGGTGTCTCAAACAGGTTTCAAACAAACGTCATGGGCGTCATAAGTTGATCAGGCTCTCTTGAAACTCTATAAACCCTAGTTTGCCTTCGCTCTATAATTTTCAACTGAATATCCATAATTTGCATAGGGTCTCTACTGCAGATGGCCTCAAGCTATTCCAAATGATCGTGGAGCTTTGGTAGATCAAGAAAATAGTCTCTCTTGACAATTTTTTCTATGGTAACTACATATGTATCTTCGTCAAGACCAGCTTGGGGGATTTTTCTCTTTCCACAAGGGAGAGGTCCCATGATTAGAGCCCTTAGAGGATCATTTTGGAGTCTGGGGGTGCATGATAGGGAGGGCGATGGGGAGGGGTGAATTACCAGCGGATGATAACATTTTGACCTTCTACAATGATTCAAAGACCTTTTCTTTTCAATTGGGTTGAAAGCAACAGAACTATAGAAAAAAAAAATATTTTTTGTCCTTAAAAACCTAGGACTTTTGTTTTCTTCAATTCATTAATTGAATACAATAGAATTGTGAAAGAAAAGTACCATCAAAGATATATTTGAACCAACTAAAAAAGGAATGAAGTGGGTGGGAATTATCATCATCCAAGCAGAAATTGGCCGTGTTTTTTTAAGTAGATGTCGAGAGTACTTGTTAGTTAATTATATAGTAAAATTTATCGGCCATGTCTCTTCTCTTCATATAAAATAAATATCCAATAAAATCAAATGGAGCATTAGGATTCTTCATTTCACCAGGTATAATACCTACAGTTATTTCTTTTTGGTCAACACATCTATTGTTTGAATCCACCAAGCGTCTCTTCATTTTCATATTCTTAATTCTTCTTCCCTAAAATATGAATAAATCATTTCATCATAGCACCTAGGTATGATCTGATTCATGGACATTTGATTATGAAGAATTATTTGTTTGTGCAAGGTGAAGTTGGGAGAACAGAGGGAAAAACCTTTATGTGTCGCTCCTCATTGTAGGGAACGTAATCACATCAGCCTGGGCAGGAGGAGTAGAGACAAGTTAGCGATAGAGTTTTGACCCTTATCAAAGAGAAGATAACATAGAAGTAGCAGCATGCACAAATGTAAGGGAGGTGTAAGAAATTTGCTCCTTGTTGAACACTCAGTCTTCATCCTCAGACGTGAATGCAGAGTCTAACACAGACAAGATCCAACTGAGCATTGCCCCTGACAAGAGATAGGATCTATAATCCCTTCACAATAATGCTTCCAGCATATCACCTTCACTCTGCTCCTCATCTACACTAAATTGAATTTATATTTCCAAGCAAAATGTTCCTTTTAACTGTTCTTCCTCCTGCTTGTTATGCATTCCTACCAACTTTGAATTACCTCCTAGTCCTTCTAGCCACATGTGGCCTCTTCAATGTCCTCCACCTGAACAGAGATCATTTTTACCATATGTATACCTATCAGCCATTCAATATATTACCAGTTATTTAGAAAACCACAGTCTAACTCCTTATGTATGCTTTCAAATGGTCGGAAGCAACATATTCCTATCTTTTGTCTCATGTGAGATGATTCTTGGGGCTTTTCACCTCCGTAATAAGCCTCCAAATAAATAAATAAATATAAAATGGTGTTTGAACGTAGTCACAACTAATAGCCAAAAAAAAATTAAAATATCCACATACCCACACATGAACGATAAGAAAAAATGAAAACGTCGTTTGAACATAGTCACAAATAAACGCAAATAAAATTGCAAATATCCAAATAAAATTTTCTCCTTATTGACCACAATACCATAAAGAACATTAACTTGGATTTAACAAAGAGGCAAGTTTTACTACAAACAGGAGAAAAATTATTTGTACGTCAACACTATAATCAAGAAAACAACTCCTGGTCAGTACATTCATACTAACTTTGACTACATTCTAAATTGAAATTAAAGATTAATCATGAATAGAGAAATTATTTGGAAGACAAAAGTGGTTTGACCTAATTGGTACAACTAAAATGAACAAGATTATGGTGATGAAGAGCACTAATAAGCTTGATTTTTATAACAAATTTGTCTATCATTGTGTTGGATAATTGTTGTTGAGTCCCACTTTACATCAACTTCAATCATGCAAGACTCATGCAAATACAATTAATTTAATATTTAGTTAATATATTTTAGAAAAATAAAGTCTTGGAAAGCTTAGAATTAGCTTTAGTTGATATTACATGTAAATTTTTATTTAAATAAATTTAAAATATTTTTTTATTTATTAAATAGAAAAGCATGTTCACATGCAATTCTATTAATATATTGTAATTGATTTTTATTTTGATGTAGTAATTTTCATTTTGGCAATTCTTATTTCTTCCACATTTCTTCTATGCTATGAATATTACATATATTTGGCTATGAATTTACAGTTTCTTCCTGTCTATGATTTATTTTTACATATTTAAAATTCTATATCTGGTATCAGAGCAGGGATTTTCTTTTGAATTAAAAATTTGGTGGTTGAAATTTTGCCAAAGGTTTATCATGTCAAATTCTAACTCTTTTCCCTTTCTAGAATTTGATGGAAATGAGTATGATTATTGGTGCATCAAAATGATGACTTTTTTGATAAGAAAAGATTTATAGAACATTGTTAAATCAGGTTATGTAGAGCCAGTTGATTGGAATTCCCTCACAACCAATGATAAAACATCTAAGAAGAAGGCTAAGAAGAAGAATGCTAAAGCCTTGTTTCATATTCAAATAGCTCTAGATAAGAGCCTATTTTTGAGAATTACAGGAGCAAAGACAATTATGGATGCCTAGAAGACTCTAAAAGAAGCTTACCAAGGTAGTGATCAAGTCAAAGTTGTCAAGTTATAGACATTGAAGAGAGAATTCAAGAATTTGAAGATGCAAGAAGCTGAAAGTGTGAGTACCTATTGTGTCAAAGTAAAAGATGTGGTCAATAAGATGGCTACACTTGGTGAAATTGTGAACAATGAGGTTGTGATAAAAAATGTGTTGAAGACTCTCACACCAAGGTGGAACCATGTTTCCATAATCATAGAATAAATCAAGAATTTGTCTACCCTTTAGTTTGATCACATAGTTGGATCTTTGATGTTTCATGAAGAAAGATTGAGAGATTCATTTGAAGATAGTGATGAGAAAGCCTTTTCCTCCAAATTACAAATCATAAAGAATGAAGATGCCAATAGTAGCACCAAAAGCAATCGAGGCCAAGGTAGAGGTCAAAATCAGAATTACTCAAGAGGAAATAGAGGCAAAGGTGGTTCATGAGGAAGAAGTGGCTTCAGAGGAAGAGGTAGAGGCTGATTTGATAAAATAAATGTCTAATATTACCATTGTAACAGGTATGGCCACTTTGAAAGGGATTTTAGATTAAAAGAAGGTAAAAGTGTTCATTATGCTCAATAAGGTGATGAGAATCCTCCAAATAATTTATTTATATCCTATGCCAAAGTTAAAAATAATAGTAAAGATGTTCGGTATTTAGATTCTGAATATTCTAACCATATGCCAGGAAATGAGAATTTATTTTCAACAATGGATGAAAGTTTCAAATCCAAGATCCAGCTTGGTGATGACAAATCATTGGAGGTTGCTACAAGAGGAGCTATGGAAGTTCATACAAAATAAGGTATGAAGAGTGTTAAAGACATTTATTACACTCTACAATTAAAACATAATTTGTTGAGTGTTGGACAAGTATGTGAGAAGATTTATAAAGTTGTATTTGAAAGTCAACAATGTATAATTTATTATAAGAATCATGGTAATAGGGTGGTTATAGTTGTGCCTATGACAGATAATAAAACATTTCTATTAAAGTTTGGTGAACATAACCGTAGCCTTGTCAATATGGCATATGAGGATACAAGTTGGTTGTGGCATCTCAGGTATGGGCATTTAAATTTTCATAGTTTGAAGATTCTAACATCAAATGCATTAGTTTCTGGTCTACCTAAGGTTGAAGAGCACAAGGAAATTTGTGAAGGATGTGCTAAAGAAAAACATGGAAGAGAGAAATTTCCAAAATGTAATGCATGGAGGGCCCATTATCCACTTCAGTTAGTTCATTTAGATATTTGTGGTCCTATGCAGACAAAGAGCTTGGGTAAGTCGTCATATTTTATCACTTTTATTGATGATTACTCATGAAAGTGTTGGGTTTATTTTTTGAATACTAAAGGTGAATCCCCTTATATAATCAAGAGGTTTAAATCCCTTGTGGAAAATTAAAAAGGGTGCAAAATCAAATGCTTAAGGAATGATCATGTCGGATAATTTTGTTCAAAAGCCTTTCAAGGTTATTGTGATACGCATGGCATCAGAAGATAACTCACCACTTCCTATACACCTCCACAAAATGGTGTAACTAAAAGGAATAATCGTATATTGGTGGAGATGACACGGAGTATGCTACAAACAAAGGGATTAAGCAATTATTTTTGGGGAGATGTAGTTTCTACAACAACATATATTCTCAATCAGAGTCTTACTAGTGCACTTGACAAGATGACTCTGTATGAAACCTGATATGAGAAAAAGCCAAATGTTAGTTATTTCAAAGTTTTTGGTTGTTTAGCCTATGTTCATGTTCATGATCAAAAGAGGCAAAAGTTAGATCCTAAAAGTGAGTCCTATATTTTTGTTGGATATAGTGAGGAATGTAAGGCTTATAGGTTATATAATCCTCTCACTAATAGGCTTATTGTGTCAAGAGATGTGTTTTTTTATGAAGGGGGAGTTTATGGTCATCAAAAAGACCATATGGATAAGTCAAAATTTGTTTTAAAAGATGTTATTATTGATGATATTGATCATGGGCAGCCCACTAATATTTTTGTTCCAAGTGCTACAAATCTACCAAGTAGCCCTCATCTAGTTGTTCAATTCCAAGTGAAGTCCAGATTCAAGTCTTAGTTCTACAAGGAAGGTAAGAAGATTGAGTGACATCTATTAAAGAAGAATAAATCAAGCACATGAAGAAAATCCAAGAGGTGATATAGTGAATTTTGATTTTTTTGCCAAGGCTGATCTTGAACCATCATGTTTTGAAGATGCATGTACTAATGAGGTTTAGATGCAATCAATGCAATAAGAGATGGATTCTATTCATAGGAATGACACTTTGGAGCTTACAAAGCTTCCATATGACAAGAAGAATATTGGCACTAAATGGGTCTACAAGACTAACTATAATAGTGATAGAAGTGTTGAAAGACATAAGGCAAGATTAGTTGTTAAAGGCTTTACACAAAAGTATGCCATTGATTATGAAGAGACATTTACACCAGTAGCAAGACAAGAGACCATTAGAATGTTGATTTCATTAGCAGCTCAAAAAAATTGGAGCATCCATCATATGGATGTGAAAACTGCCTTCTTGAATGGGTACTTAGAAGAGGGAGTATATGTGGAGTAGCCACAAGGTTTTGAAGTACAAGGGAAAAAAATCATGTCTACAATTTGAAGAAGGCTTTGTATGGCCTCAAGCAAGCACCAAGAGCATGGTATGCTACGATTGATGGATACTTTTAAGATAATGGCTTTCAAAAAGGTAAGAGTGAACCTACCCTTTACTACTAATTAGGAAAGTAATGATATTTTTTATTGTAAGTTTGTATGTTGATGACTTATTGTATATGGATAGCAATTCTAAGATGAAGGATGAATTCAAAGTTGCTATGATGAATGAATTTGAGATGAAAGATTTAGGTGTCATGAAATATTTTCTAGGAATGGAGGTTTATCAAAGTGAGGATGGAATTTTCATTTTTCAAACAAAGTATGCCAAAGATATGTTGAATAAATTTGATATGGTTGATTGTAAACCAGTCTCCACTCTAGTTGCTCATGGAGTTGTGTTGTGTAGAGATGATGGTGCTGAAATAGCTAATGAGACAACTTATAGAAGCATTATTGGAAGCTTGATGTTTCTAACTCACACAAGACCTTATATTGTTTATTCAATCTCACTTGTTTCAAGGTACATGACAAAGCCATCAAAAATACAAATGAAGGCATCGAAGAGAATTTTGAGGTATGTGAGAGGCGCTCTAGATTTTGGTATTCATTACTACACTTCTAAAATGTTTAATCTTGTTGGTTTTAGTGATTCTCATTGGGGAGGTAGTTTGGATGACCAAAATTCTACATCTGGTAATTATTTTTCTTTTGGTTCTAGTTTGATTACTTGGATCTCAAAGAAGAAAAGTATAGTTGACCTTTCTTCTACAAAAGCAGAGTAGGTTGCATTCACTTCAACAGGTACACAAGCATTATAGCTTAGAAAACTTATTGAAAAAATTGGAGAGATGCAAATCCAACCCACAGTGATTTTTTGTGACAACATTAGTGCCATCAAATTGGCCAAGGATCCAGTCCATCACAATAGGATAAAACATTTTGATTTAAAGCATCATTTATCCGAGATTTAGTGAAAAAAAAAAGAAGTGGAATTGAAATACATCAACACTAAAGAACAGTTGGTAGATATTTTCACTAAGGGAGTTGTGATGTATCAATTTTTAAGACTCTGAGATCAAATTGTTAGTTCACTCAACATCAAGGGGGAAAATGTTGGATAATTGTTGTTGAGTCCCAGTTTACATCAACTTCAATCATGGAAGAATCATGAAATTAATTTATATTTAATTAATTTTCACTTAATACATTTTAGAAAAATAAATCCTTGGAAAGACTAGAGTTAGCTTTAGTTGATATTACATGCAAATTTTTATTTAGATAAATTTAAAATATTTTTTATTTATTAAATAGAAAAGCATGTGCACATGTAATTCTATTAATATATTGTAATTGATTTTTATTATTGAAGAGAATGTTTCAAATAATTTGAAGTAATAATTTTTATTTTGGAAATTATTATTTCTTATATAATTCTTCTATATTTCTTATATGCTATGAATATTACACATATTTGGCTATGAGTTTCTGGTTTCTTCATGGCTGTGATTTATTTTTATATATTTAAAATTCTACATGTTGGCGCTTCTTCACTGCCACCTCCTGCCCATCGCTAAATGTTTTCTTTGAAAGTAGTACCATTTAGGGTTGATAAGACTACAACCATGACCACCTTCTATGGTTCAGGGATCAGCTTGTAGGTGAAGTACAAAACTAGGTACTACTAAAACTAGGAGAACATACAAGGCAATGGATGGACCGAGGGTGTTTCTGTTTGGGCTTGGCATGTTGAGAGAGTCCTTAAAATTTATTCCAAGTATGCATAGGTAGATAAAAATCATGGTGACATAGCGTTTACCATCCTAATTTTACCAGTCAAAAGGTTGTTTTAGACAGGAAGTAAGCATTTTTTTCAGCTTACCAGTCAAAAGGGTGACTCAGCCTTTATCATCCACAGTTTACCAGTAAAGCTTTTTTCTTTTTTAAAGCCTAGGTGATTTAGGTACTTGAGAATCTCAGCCTTTGTCATTCTTAATGTTCATTTAGATTACCATCAGACTAGAAAATTCTTTAATTTACATTTTTTTTTCTAAATTTGTTGACCTTTGAAAAATTATAAAGGATTATAATAAATTTATATTTTATTTGTAATGTTTTCTCTTGCGGTCGGTTAAACTGATTGGAAGGTGGGATTGTGATGCTTGGATAAATTGCAGTTTGGTCAGACTCCAACAACGGCCAGCCTGGGATCACAGTTCTTAATAACCGATTTATCTATTATGATTAAACAATATCTATATTTCCTTCTATTAAAACTATACTAACATTCAAAAGGCAATAATGAATAAATAGCCATTCTAAGAAATATTCATTACAGGGAGGATCGACAGTCAAATTTAGTCCCCAGGTCATTCAACTTACTAGTCAAATTTTCCCCTATTAATATTGAAGTGGCAGTACTGTCCTAAAAAATAGTGCAGGCTACTTAAATCTATATTCAGATTGTCATGGTATCACGGCATGCTTTTGTGTGGAAAATAGTCTAGAGAGGAGGGGCTTAGACAAAGGGTTCAAGATTCAAACTTTAGAGGTATTCGCAAAAGGAAATGTGTGGGGGGAGTGGGGGAAGGGCGTTCAGGTGACCCCAAAACACTAGTAAAATATTTTAAAATAAAAAATCAAAGTATAAATATTATTAAAGAAGAGTGTTATCAAGAAAACACTAAACAAATCAGATATAGGTATATGATGAAGATATAAAAAATTCTGAATATTCTTATAATATGCAAAGTCTATAGGGTGTTTCTCTATCTCAATATATAAGTGTAAGTTGATAGAGGTAAGAATATTCAATTTCATCAAACAATTAACAAAAATATCAGATATCTATGTATGAAGATGATAACACAGTTTGATTTTCTAGATATCAAATAAAATATGGAGTCGTAGAGTGTACTAAAGCACATTTAACTTTGTATCAATAATATTATCCCTTAGAAAAATGTGATGTCTAGAACAAGAAACATTTGTAAACTCTAGAATAAAATCCACCCAATTTCATCTCTATTCAACAATAGAACAATATATAAAAGCGTGCTAAAATAAATTTGATTCATTGCACACGGGGCATTTGGGATGCTCCATTCCCAAATGTTGCAATCTCTAACCAATAGGCAACCCTTGATGCAAGAGTGACTAAGAAAAAAAATTAACCTTTGGCTGAGCTATATGCTACCAAAGATGCCAAAAAAATTTACCCCAAGTGGCTACATTATCATATACACCCTAGTGTTGATTTAGCTTTACTACCAAAAATGCTTGTAGCTTTTACCAATGTAAACCCTGACTAACAACAAACTTCACCAACTCTATAGATAGTCAATACTTTTACTTTGTTCCTAATGACATCTTATGTTCTCTTATCATAGGACATAAGTTTGAATTTAGTTCTAAATGAAAGCCAATCTAAAAATGAGCCATTGTGTTGATTGAGAATCTCCTACATTCAATATTCCTTTGTGAAGAAATCAAAGACTCTGCCAAGATTTATGCCACACTAATAGACCCTCATAATTAAAAAAAGTGGAGACCACCAAATAGAATGAAATGAAAATTGTTGATAATCACACTTCGACATGTCCCAAGCAAGCCAAGACTTTATTTTGTCCTAGCCTTTCCATATTTGTTACAGCATGATAAATCCTTGAATTTTAACTGATATAGAAGTAATTAACCAAATCAATTAATGGGCATTACCCCAAAATTTACTACCACCAAGAAGTGATTTATAAATCTTATAGTGCACAATAATCTCCCATAACTCATTTCCTTCTAACGAGCGAATAACACACTTGACAACTAGAAAAATAACTTGTAGATATGAATTAGGAAAACCAAGACTACCTGCTTCCCTATACATTAGACATGTGTTACAGGGCACTTTGGCAAAATATGTCTGACTATGATTATTTTCCCAAAAGTTTGTCCAAACTTTTATAAGCACTTTGAGAGGGAGCCATAAAACAATAGTAGTAGATATGCACATTCTGAATAATCTTTGAACAGATAATGAATTTACCAACCAAAGATAAAGGATGATTACTCCATGTTGGTTGTTCTCTCTTTACATCAGTGCTGAAGCCTCTTCTCAATACACTAACATGTTGTCCCTATCATGCGAGGGATGAGTCTCGTGCACTCACCTGAAGCATGTAGTAAAAGACTGGTTCTCAAAGACTTTGAAACATGTGGTGTGTTTACTCATTTCTTGTCAAATAAATATCCTACTATTGTTTATTAATATATTATGCTACCATCACTAGATAATTATAAAAGAAATAACTCGTGACTTTTAATTAGCTAACACATGTCAATATTCAATAGAGTTCACAATCCATTGCTCAAAGTATCGTATGATAAACATTGAAATCTCATTAAGTGATTTTTTATTACAAGACAATACTTATTATATCTTCAAAGGTTCATCCTTTCATTCCCCCTCAAATGCTTACAATAGGGGTTTTTATACTTGTCTTTCCCTATCCAAATGTAAAGTTCCTAACTATAAGACAAATGGCACACAGACTCCCAACAGGCTGAGTCACGGCTCTTACAACTATTTGTTCCTAAAGAATCGGGTTTGCACATCCTTAAATGCTTAGTCCATGTAATATATTTATATCTAAGTGTTCCATTCCTTGCAGGTTGGTATAGGGCCTCTGATCGATGGGGTTGAGGTGTCCTACTTGATTTATTCTTTCTAACTACACCCGCAGTCTTTGTGCTCCACTTTCCTCATGTTCCCCTAGTCTTTCACTTCTTGTTCTAATTCCTTTGTTATCAAGTTCTTCATTCCACATTTTACCCTGATTGGGTCCTCTCATGTTGGGTCTTTCATGCCATTGTCCTTTGGTGCCCTTCAACTCTCATGCTGCTAGTTTTATGCCATGGTCCTCTCGCACCATGGTTTTCCCACATCATGTTGGTACTTGTATAGAAATGGACAATGATGCTTCTGTGATATAAGCCAAAATTAGAACAAATACTTGGTCAAAATTGAGGTGCCAACATCACCCCACACTAAGCTGTTAATCCATCCTAGACTAAGTTGTACCCACATTCTCAAGGAACTCAAGCCTTTTCTGCTTGAGTTATTTTCTCAACTCATCCCAATAGGATTAGGCATTGAGAACTTTAGTAGTTATTTTTTCAATGGCCTCCTTTACTACTTTCAACTCCTCAGGTTGAATTGGAGTCTCAGTCTTCTTCATCTATTCCTCTAGGGCTACGCTAGCTTCCTTTTGGATGCCTTCTAATTTGGAGACCCCCTTGTCAACTTATCCTTAGAGTGTAGTAAAACTAGCATTTATTTGTTGATGATGGTTATTAATAACATCTTCCATAATTTAGACATCCTTAAATGCCTTTGTACACTCAATGCAATCTTTTATTAATAGAGCTCCATCAATCACTTGTTACCTTGAGACCTCTTCATCATTGAGTTGGGATTCTATTACTTTATTTGGGCATGCCATGCGTGCAAAAATACCATCCAAAATTGGGATAACCTCCTTGAATCTCTTTAAAGTAATGCAACAAATATCTATTGTAGTGTTGTACTACTCTAAAAGTTCCTTGGATTCTTCTCTGGGTGTAGGGTGCTCCTTATTCTTTTTTAGCAATAGCTCAACCAATGTTTCTAACTTCCCTATGGCATCCCCATTTAGTGCTATGCCATCTACCAGTGTTTTATCTTCTTTAAAAATTGTTTTACAAAGGGTTAATACCCTTACCTTAGCCTCGGTGGTCTCTTGAAGTTGTTTCTTCAAAGATGCCACTTCCTCAGTTAGCACCTACTTTTTAGCACACATTTTATTATACATTTCTATGATCCTGCTATGTTTTCTTTCAATCATACACTTGTCTGACTTTGACAAAATATTTTGGCACGTCACTTCTATGGCAAGTTTCAAAAATATGGTGTTGGTCATTAATGGGGAGAGCCTCTATGGATCAAACTTCATAAGGTCTGGCAAACTTGGGGTGTCTATGTTAGAAAAAATATAATCCAATGGAATTTTGAATTGAGGTTCCTCATTATACATCTCCAACATGAAGGACAATTGATGCCTTGTTTATTGGGTCATGTCATTGGGGTGGAAATGCTTCCAAAGGTAGAGTTTTTTGTCATCTACACCGAACCAATATCATTCATGTAGATTAGATGGCTCTTTTTATTCTAGTTCCCCCTTAGTTGGCCCCTTCCCCTTTTCTAGGTCTCTCTCAAGTTCTTGTTGGCTTTCGGTATACATCCCATCTATTCCCATCTCTTCATTATAAACTTGATCAATAGTTGAGACCTCTAGCACTAGGGATGGAGTATTATCTAGATTAGATTCCAAATTATGTATCTACTCCTGGGAGGGGTCATTTTGGGGTGCTTGTCTTAGAGGGGGATGAGGTGCTAACCTGGTGGTAGTCCTTGGAAAAAGTGGAGGTGAAGGTGGTCAAGGTGGTGGAGAAGGTGGAGTCAGGTGAGGAGATGGGCAAGGTGGAGAGGATGGGGGTGATATAAGTGGTGAAGAACTGTGAAATGGAGATGAAGATGAAGATAAAGGACAAGATGAATTGTCAAGTGGCAGTTGTGGTGGATGATGTACTAGCCTAAAGGGTTGCACCTCCATTATCCTCTACCACTTTTAGGGGCCTTGCTAGCCACTTGTGCTAGCACTTGGCTTAGATGGCTTCTTCTTCAATGATACCTAGGGGATCCTCTCCTTAGGTTCCCCATCTTGAGGATGTAGGTTAGGCATAACATATAAAATAATTTATGTACCTATTCCCTAAATAGGATATTATTCATCTTGATATTGGTCATGCTTATTTTTCCTCTCTCTATATAGGCCTTTTGTTGGGGCAAACAAACATCTTTTGGAGGGTATGGTGCTTTGCATCAATCCAATCTACTTGTATATTGATCTGCTATGCATCATGAATTTTATTCATGAAATCGATGAAGTAGCATGCAGAGAAGGCATAGGGAAGCTTGAACCACACTGAGAGCTCCCTCAAAGGATTCATGCAAATACGTGTTAGGGAGAAGTGTTGCTTCATAGAAAATTCTGCTTGATCCCTTGTTTGAGAGGGTAGATCCTTAAGAATGTTCCATTCATTCTTGAAGGCTACCTTCATTCCATCTAACCAGTACTTCATCTTCAACTTATATGTTGGAGTGATATGCTGAGGGCAAGTGAAAGCTTTGTATCACTCAGTGAGGGACTTGTGAGTGGGGGGGATACACCCACTTCAGAGATCCTGAACTATAATCAGACACACTAATTTCATCAAAAACTAATTCTAACAAGATTACCCCTCAAGGAAACTTGAATTTAGGTGTTATATACATCTTTATCTATCTTTTGAGAAAAATATAGTGCCTAGTTGTATCATACTCCTTGCACTACTTAGTCTTCTACATGAAGGTGGGCCATATCCACCTCCTTTCATCAGTCCGTCCCTCTGACCTTGGTGGAAATGATCTGTGTTATGAATCTAAGAGTGGGATCCTGTAGATTTGTTATGTGTATTGCATGTCCCTACTTTTGGTACATAAACATGATGGCAGTCTGTTGGATTTCCTCCATATTTGCCAAGTCATCCAATACATTGACCCCTAAGTATTAGAGTCATGTGACCTTGATTACCCTCTCCACATTTATCTTCATGTCATGCCCTATGAAGTGGATGTAATCCTCATGAACAAGTGAGAGGATGAATTTAACTACCTCAGTAGGCTTTCCAAAATATGGCAGTTCAAAGAGTTGGAAAAGGCTAGCTATGTCCAGTTAGTTCTTGATGGTCAGGTCATAAACCACCTTGTTTCATGTCTTAGTGGTCTGGACCTAATAATCATTTTGCAACTGCACCTCATTTCCCAATTGGTGGTGGTTATAATCAAATACAATCATAGTTTTCACCTTAGAGACCTATTTTTTTTGTGTGTAAGACTAACACAGGGTATTACATCTCTTTTATGTAAATGGTATGAGGGGGAGATGGTGGAACGGTCTATGATGAGGAAGTGTACGCTTGCTTTCCCTTTTTCACCATCTTGACTTCTTACATTCTCTCGCTCTAAACTCTCATGCACTGCACTTGACTTAGTGTCTCTTCTAGGTCTTCCAAAGGATCCTCTCTTATAGGGAACCATGCTCCTTCACTCACTTCTCTCTCTTCTAGTATGGCTGATAGATTTTCAAGTATTTTTGCCTTTTTCTTCAGTTGCATTACCCTTCATGGAACTTGAAGGTTAACCCTTAACTATCTCACATTCCCAAATGAATACATGGTGGAATTTAACTTGCCTTAGATCTCAATCTTCACACTTCAACAATGGTGGAACTTGCAACTTGCAAATTTTTTTACCAGGAATGGCCTTGACCCACTTCTACATGTGGTTGCACTTAAAAATATTCCTCCACTTGGAAATATTCTTCGTGTCTCTATTTAATTATTAAACACTCTATTTCACAATGATATTGACTTCATCTCTGATTCTAGTGTTCATTAATCACTTGAATATATTAGCAAGGTAAAGCATAAAATGGCTTTGACATGGTTATTTATAGGTCCTCCAGCCAATCTACCTCATTAATTTATTTCCTCTCCTTGTCATTTATGGCTATAAATATGTTTCTAATGGTCCCTATACTTTGGATCTTGCACCAATTCTTTAGTTTTCTCATAAACTTGTCCCATCATTCCACTCATACGCTTATTGTTATGACTACCCTTATCACATTAATGGTCTATTCCTTCCCACGCCTTTCTTGGAGTTGGGTGATAATTGTCTTATTTGTTTGGAGTAATGGAGACCAGCTATTACACAAATGATAGGAATCTATTTTATTAAATGATTCATGCACCTTTAATCACTTGTGCACCATGTATGACTCTTATGCCTTTGAAACTTGCATGCCCACATGTCTTGTATTCATATTCACATCTTACCCCACACTAAAAGGGTTCATGGTCCTCCATGAAAACATCTAAAGGACTAAAAGAAACATGAGTCATGTGACTTAAGGGAAGTGATTTTTAATGAAAAAAAAATCCTAATCTAATGGCCTTAAGCCTTATTTGAAAAATATCATAAACTTAAATAGAATCATAAAACGGTCAAAGCTGACTCCCATTATAGTGTCTGGGTAGGAATTGACCATCTATTCGCTTTAGTTGACATGCACCAGTAGATCAAATATTATGAGTTATGAATGGTCCATCCCAATGATTGTGAAGATTACTAAGGTGATGCACAAACTTAGAGTCATATAGTAGGAATTTCATACATGGGGTGAAGATTTTATTCTTTAAATGGTGATCATGTAATGCTTTCTATTTCTATTTCTCAACATCTTGATTCTAGTTAGTGAAGAACTGAGCCTCATCTAGTTTTGTGATTTTATCAAGTTGAGCTTTCAAAGATGCATCATCATCAAGGTTTTCTATATATGCTATCTAGAGAGATGGAACTAGGAACTGAATTGGCATGATTGTTTCCTTTCCATATACCAAGTTAAATGGTGTATTTTTGTTGAGGCAGTTATATGTGGTCTAATATGCCCAAAGTATTGTAGATACCCTGTCATCCTAATCATTTCTACTAGGATTACAATTTTTTGTCAAAGTGGTACTAAGGATAATGTTAAAGTCTTTTGTTGTTCCATTAGCCTATGGGTGATATGGTGTTGTCTTGTGATTCACAATCATGACTTCAACCAACAAGATTTTAATTGTCTCATTCAAGAAATTGGTTCCTTGGTCATTGGTGATACTTAGAGTACATCCAAAGCATGTTATAATATTTTCCCAAATGAACTACATGGTAGTTGTTTCCATATAGTCTTTGGTTGGCATTGCCTCAACCCAGCATGTTAAATAGTCTATTGCCATAATTATGTACCATGAACCTATTCTTCATCATGTGGGAGTGATGGACCCCACAAAGTATATAGCCCAATTTTTGAAAGGTTCTTGAGATGAAATTAGGTGTAATGGAATAACATCTCTTCTATTAGTTTTTCCCATGTGCTAGTAGTATCACATTACCTTGCATATGTTTTTGAATCTTTAAATAAATTTAGCCACCAAAGTCTGATAAGTAACACCTTGCACACGGTAGCATCCCCAACATAATGTCCTCCAAAAATACCTTCATGAACTTCTCATAATACCTCAAGACACTCATGTTAAATTACATAATGGCATAGTACCTCATCATGGTCCATCTTGTATAGATCTCCTGCTATGAGTTGATAGGGTGCGGCATGAGCTACAAGTTATATTTTTCTTTTAAAGTGAGATAATTAGGTGCATAACCATTATTGAGGAATGTTGCAATATCCTCCAATTCTTTAGGTGCCCTATTAACTTGGAAAATTTGTACATTAGGAAGGTCATCTTCTATAGCATGTGGAGGTTCTCCATTTTCAATTCAAGATAGATGACTAGGTCTATAATTGGTTTTCCCAGGTTTTACTACTATGAAAAACTAAAATTCTTGGAAGAGAACTATCCATTGGTAAATTCTTACATGGAGAAGGGGCTTGTTGACAAGATACTTTAAAGAATCATGTTCAATGTAAAATATAAATGGTGTGGCCAGAAGGTACTATCTAAATTTTGGTAGCACGTAAACCATAGACAAGGCTTCACATTCAATGGTGGTATAGTTCCATTCAACTGATGTGATTTTTCTACTAGCAAAATAGATGGGATGGTCCAAATTTCCCTCTCCTAGTTTTTTAAATATTATGCCAACTACTGTGCTAAATGAATCAATATGAACATGAAATGGTTTTGTCTAATCCAAAAATTGCAAGATAGGAGCAGTAACTAGTCTTTCCTTCAGAGTTTCAAAAGTTTTTTTTTAATAATTGGTCTATATAAATTGTTCATTATGATTTAATAGTTCTTCTATGGGAACTACAATCTTGGCATAACCCCAAATAATTTTTTTTTAATATCTTGTGTGTCCTAAGAATGTTTGCACCCAGTGCTAGGTTTTTGGCACTAGTAGTCACAAAATGATAGAGACCTTGGTTGGATCCATAAGGAGTCCCTCTTTACAAATGATATGCCCAAGGATTACCCTAAATGGTGTTATAAATAGGCATTTCTTCAAATTCAAGGAAATTTTTAATACTCGATAGTGCTCAAGCATGACCCTCAAATTGGCATAGTGGTCCTTGATTAGGTCGTATATCATCTAGTCATCTAAGTAGACTTGGAGAAACTTATGGATAAAATCTTTAAAATCCTCCATTGCTACACATGAGAATACTTTTAATGAATTTTTCAACCTAAAAGGCATGAAGGTGTAGGCAAAAGAGCCCTATTCCATAGAAAATGTGGTCTTAGAGCGATCTTCCTTAGCTATCTAGACTTCGTCATACCCTAGGACCCCATCGATAAAGGAGTATATCTCACAACTAGCAACACCTTCTATGACTTCCTCTGTGAAAGGTGGTGGGAAAGGATCGGTAACACAAGATGCATTCAAAATAGGATAATCCACATAGATAAGAATACGCCCATCATTTTTTATATTGATTACCATAGGACTCACCCAGTCAGATTCATTAATAAGAATAATTACTCTGACATGGAGCATGTTATCGATCTCTTATTTCATACATGCTTAAAGGTTAGGGTTCATATGATATGGGCATTTCTTCATAAGATGAGCATCATCAATCAATTTTATATGCGTCTTCATGAGAGAAGGGTGAACCCCTTTCATTTCACTATAGTTCCTTGGAAACACATCCTAATACTCTTTCAATAGCTCAAAGAGTTTTGAAATTTGTCTCGATCCAATAATTGCCAATGGTCACTACCTTAGGTTCCTGATCTATGCCAATGTTTAGTTGAATAATTTTAACAGGCCCATGATAAGGATTGTCCATGAGGGAATTGGTGTCCCAAATAGTTCATGAGCTAATACTTGTAGGAACATGTAAGTTATTACTCAATAGATCCAATGGAATGGATCCTTCTCCTTCATCTACTTGAAAGATGAGCTTCTACTTTCTTAGGTGGATTTTTTCATGGTGATCTTCACTAGATACTATTGATGGTGAAAGAGTTGATTATGTGGGAGGCTCATTGAATAAACCCAAGTTTTCCTCTAGTTCTTGATGAATATGATGTAGGAAGTCTTCCACTAGACTCAGATATCCAATTATTACTTCATGTATGGTTTGAAGAGTAAGGCACAAGTCCATCCTTGGTGAAGAGTAAGAAAGCATGGATATCATATTTTCCTTTAGTAGTTTCCAGAACCTTATTCTCATGTGCCTTTCTTCATGTATTTACCAACCCTATGCCCAAGTTTCCAAGGTTCCATAGAATGTATGAATCCATAGGTATTATGGTAAAAATGTTTCCTTGGCTCACCATATTGTTTCACACACCTCAAGGTGAGGTTCAGTTGCTTCTATGACATTATATCTAAGTGTACCTCTAATATTATTATCATGGTGAAATATATAATGTAGAGTATCTCACACTTGATCCCAATAGAATAGGTGTTATTTATGTGTTTGCCACCACCTATTGGCAGTGCCATCAAAAATGTGGTCTAATGACCTTATCCATTCATTTTTAGTACCATAGAACTCTCTGAGGCATTACATGAAATCACGCACTTTTGTTTGTATTTGGAACTATGGAGCTTCATTAATTCTCTCCAAAGGTGGTCCCTATAATGGTCTTCACATTGATAAACCCATGAGGCACACAAATTTTTCATGCTTAATAAGTAGGCATGAAATGTTTTCATCTATGTTGATGGTGTTGCATAATCTTCCATAGAGATCATAATCACCATGGGCCCAATAGTTACAGGCATTGCTTGTGGTATTTGAGATAGATTGGTTGTCCGTCTAGTGAAGAATACCATCTAGCATTGGATCATGTTCATCATGTCGAGCAGTCACATTATATAAATTGTTGATGTCTTCATTAACGCTTATGGGTTTAATATAGGGTGGTCCTTATACTTGGTCTAAAGTTATTATCATGCATTGATCAACATTTTCAAATTTAATGTATCAATTTTTAAAGATTAAATCTACATGATTTTCATAACACTAGGGCCTTCCCAGTAAGGCTGGGTAATCATCAGCCTTTGATAACTCCAAAACCTCAAAGTATGCTTTGAAGGGAACCCCAAGTATTTAGACAATGGTGTTTTTAAGGACTCTGATAAGGTGCACATGAGTCTTGTTTGTCATGAACAAGACATGAGGTGAAGAGTGAAAAGTTGGATTAGACTATTTTTGATAAGAATATTTAGTGAGAACATTTACTTTAGTGCCAATATCTACTAGAATATCTTGGATTACCCATCCATTAATATCATCATTAACTAATATTTGTCCATCTTTAAAGAAGGTATAACTAGGAATTTCCTAATGTCAAGCATGGTTTAAATATTGATCTTCACTTTGTCAACTTAGCTAAGTGTGGGTTTCATTTGGTAGGTGATCTTGACCTTTAAACTAGGTGCTAAACTAGGAAATGATGTCTTCATCAAACATGTGTTTGCATAGTTCCTAAAAACTATCCTACATTACTAGAGGTTCAGGTTCCCTTTGGATTGTGGTGTATTGTGTCACATCCCTGTACTTAAGGTATTAAATTTTTCCTTAGAGCTCACACACAAGTGCAATTGTATGCTAAAGAACATCTTTTTGTTGAATTGCATCAAGGTATTTTCTAACATGTGGTTCTTCCTAACATACCTTTTCAATTGGGTTGGGTGTAGTTTGCATCTGGCCCCCACTGCAAGTAGTAATATTGAATTGCTATATAATAGGGATGGTTGGTCGAGCATGCCATTATGGTTTGTCTGTATGGATCATACCTATACCTTTTTCATTTTGGTCCTCTATAATGGTTGCATATATATCTAGGCACTCTTCTAATTGGTGGTCCTTTTTGCAGTAAGCACAAATTGGGTATTCTAGGTAATCCCTCTGACAGTGGTCTAGAGAACCACACTTATATCAAATACTTGGTGGAAACCTACCACCTCATCCTAATCTTCTTCCATACCCATGATAGCTATCATTATCCTAAGAACTAACGACTAAGGCTTAGCATCTGTCGTACACTCAAACCACATGAATATCAGTAATTAGATGGTAGTCATTGGTGTCATGAGTATAAGCATCACAAATTTTATAATATGTAGATACTTTAGTGCTCATGGCCTATTGTAAAAGTGGACAAGAATGAACATCATGGTCATCATGACAAATCTCACAAGTTTGCTTTAGGACTGCGTGGATGTTCTTGCATGGGTAGTTATTTCTTATGTGTCCTTTGGTTTCACAATTGGTACACCAAACACCACTACATGTCTCATGTGCATTGTTTACCATCAATTTTTCAAGCTGAGAAGCCATGGATGCTATTTGTTCCTCCATAAAGGTACTAATATTAGTATCCATACTTCCAATTGTTTCAGCACATAGGGTAGCCTCTAGAGCCTCACACACATTAGTCAAAGTTATCTATGACAAGGTCCATCAAAAAGGTAACAATAATCCTCCTACGAACCATTGTGCATGTTGAGCAAGATTAATTTCAAAGGATAGTTTATAAATCAAGTTCTTGAACTGAGCATCATATTCATATATGTTTTATGTAAGTCCCTACTTTATGTCTTTCAATTTCGTTATACTCTACTGCTCAAAATTAAGAATATCAAATTCTTGTAAAAATGTTTCTTTGAGATAGTCATAGTTGACCACTGCTTCCTAAGGGTTAAATTTGTGATACCATTTGTATGCATGTTCTAAGAGGGTAATTGTGAATTATGTTTCCTTTCACCTAGAGGATGTGATGCTACACACCCTCTAAATTAGTTCACATTTATGAACATGCTCAGTTACATTTTCCACCCCTCAATACTCAGGTAGGTGCAATGCCATTTCATAATAAACCATAGGTGGTTGAACAAATGATCGCTGAGAAGATCTAGATCTTATTCCTGGAGGGGGTTCACTTCCTCTAGTACCTCCTCCTAATCCTCCTCTAGTGCCTCCAATTTTAGTACCCATGGGGAAAGGCATGGTAGATGGTTGATTTCCAAGATTGGGGCCTATATTCTAGCCTTGGCCAGATCCTCCAAGTATTCCAAGTTGTGCCATGGACTTCTCTTGAAAATAAAAATATGTAAATTCTAAGTTATTGCCTAATGGCCTAGTCTCAATTTCCTTATTTCATTTAACTTCTAAATTTGTACTATTTTTATCCCAATTCCCTATATGTACCTTATCCAAATCGAAGGCATGAATATGCACTAAGCTGGGAGAGCCTAGTTGACCCATACTAGGTTCATCTATGACAATCTAGCCTATTTCTCTACAAGATAATAGTGGAAAAGTTTGTGGCCCATAAGTGATGGATTCCTCATGTGCATCCATCTCTTGCATCTCTTCACAGTGCTCCTAATCTCTTCCCATGCCACTAACTCCTATTATCCTATTTTGGGCTTCATCATACTTCCATTTTTGTAGCACTCACTGGCTTGATACCATGTTGAACCCATAATTTTGAACCAACCAGTAGTCTCCCCTCTAAATGTATGGATTATGCACATAAGATTTTAGCCTTCCATGGGTAGTGTTTCTAACCCAAGATCAAAATTAGCTTTTTAATCTTGAAAGGAAATAGTGAAAGATATCATCCCCTTAGTTCTTATATAAAATTAAACTTTGCTTCCTCATGACATGAATATGTGGTCACAACCTATTCCAGGATGTAACTATTTCAAACACCCTTCCACCAGTAATTAACCACTCACATCCAAGAAACTTTTAGTCATGTTAAACTCCTTTGTTTTTTTGGTGTCCAGAACTATCTTCATCTAAGGTTTCATGATCATCCTTGAGCATATGTTAAGATCCAAGAATGTAAAATAATAAGGACTTCAAAAACTAAAGTCTCATACAATGAGTTGTAGATGTTTTTTTCTACCCACTGTCACACAGAGAGTCCAAGCTCAAGATATGGAACCACAAAATTATCTTCAACATTGTTAATCCATTCTTCAATATTCTCTAATGTAATGCACTCAAACATTTCCCATGCTTATGCTCCAACTATTTTGGGTCCCAATAATATAACCAAAATGTTGGGTGTTATCTATTTACATCGGTGTTGAAGCCTCTTCCCAATAGGCTAACATGTTGGCCCCATCATGAGAGGGATGAGTCTCGCATGCTCACCTGAAGCATGCAGTGAAAGATTGGTTCTTGAAGACTTTGAAACATGTGGTGTGTTTACTCATTTCTCATCAAATAAATATCCTACTATTATTTCTTAATATATTATGCTATCATCACTAGCTAATTATAAAATAAATAACTCAAGAATTTTAATTAGCTAGCACATTTTAATATTTAATAGAGTTCACAATCCATTGCTCAAAGTACCGTATGATAAACATTGAATTCTCATTAAGTGATTTTTTATTAAAAGACAATACTTATTATATATTCAAAGGTTTATCCTTCCATTTCCCCCCTTGAATGCTTACAATAGGGGTTTTTATACTTGTTTTTCCCTATCCAAGTGTCAATTTCCTAGCTACAAGACAAATGGCACACAGACTCCCAACAAGCTAAGTCAAGGCTCTTACAATTGTTTGTTCCTAAAGAATCAGGCTTCCACACCTTTAGATTCTTTCTCTATGTAATATATTTGTATCCAAGTGTTTCATTCTTTGCAGGCTGGTATAAGGCCTCTGATCGATGGGGTCAAATTTTCTTACTTGATTTATTCTTTCTAAATACTCCACCTTCCTCACGTTCCCCTAGTCTTTCACTTCTTGTTCTGAGTCTTCTATTCTCAGGTTATTCATTCCATGTTTTCTCTTGACTGGGTCCTCTCACGTTGGGTCTTCCACACCATTGTCCTTTGGTGCCCTTCAACTCTAATGCTACTAGTTTTGTGCCATGGTCTTCCTGTGTCATGTTGATACTTGTATAAAAATAAACAATGGTCGCTCTATGATATGCATCAAAATTAGAATAAATACTTGGTCAAAATTAAGGTACCAACACTCCATTGGGGCACTTTTATATTCACTTTATGTATCACATGGTTACAAAACTATGAAGAGGTAGTATGAAACATGAATGGTATGCCAAGAAGTGTGAAATAAGTATCAGGCAAGCAAATATAATTCTCCAAGTCACCATTTTTTGAGGTTAAAAATGAAATATAATTTCAAATTTAAAGTTATCTTTTAACTTTTGTGTAAAATTATTTATATATATACTAGCAATAACCCAAAAAGTGTAAGTTACGTCAAAATAGATGTATGTTTATATTTTCATAAAATAGGATTTTGTATGTGTTGAAATATTTCTAGGTGAATTGGGCACTAATGTTGAGGAGTGGTGATAGGTATTTCAAATGATATTAGACAATCAAGGGCCTATATCATATACCAAACC
The DNA here is from genome assembly GCA_037957365.1 of Torreya grandis. Taxonomy (NCBI): domain Eukaryota; kingdom Viridiplantae; phylum Streptophyta; class Pinopsida; order Cupressales; family Taxaceae; genus Torreya; species Torreya grandis. The sequence continues at coordinate 292,485 of JARHVA010008367.1, read as the reverse complement.
TAGATTCAAGGCAATGAGTGGATTCACATGCCTTGCACCCATTACAAAAGGGTTTGTAGCTTACAACATGTAAACATCTTTGATTGACAACTTTATATTATTAATGGAGGTTGATGAAGTCATGAACATTGATTTGACTATGATAGTTCTCCACATTCGATGTGCAACTCTAATTAGTGTTGCAATATCACTAACCTAGGGAGAAAACATTAAGGTTCTAAACTCTATATTTATATATATATACTGATAATAAATATAATATACCATATAAATATCTATATCATATACTTATAACTTTAAATATCATTAAAATTTATAAATTATTATTACTATATATATTAATAATATATAATAAAATATAATGACATATAATATATTATATATAATTATATTTAATATTAGGAATAATTTTAAGAATGGACCCCAAAAACTTAATATAAAGATCTAGAAAATTCTATAGTTTAGGGATATTTTCATTAGCTAATCCTTGTCAAAATCATCACGCATGTGTAAATTGAATGGCTATTCTATTATCTCTTTCAAAAATCTTATAAATATCTGGTGAGTTAAATTTCATATTCAAAACAAAAAATAATGGCACAACATGTCCCATATATTTTTTTATCAAAGTGACATCAATTTATAATATACAAAGTCTCTAAACATGTTAAGACTAGTACATTTATAATATGTAAGTTCACTTCACAATCCACATGTACCCTTGACATAAAAATCACTAATGTTAAATTTGAAATATGGCTCACAGGTATATTACACCATGTATCATTCCTCTTGTTAAACACATCCATTATTAATTAAATGCATGTACATTGACAAGGACATTTGGTCTTCACAGTGTGAATGTAACCATACCATAAGCATTACTATTCAAAAATTTGGAATAAGGTTCCTGTGTACATTATATCTTGTAAGTATTTATGCTCTTATTTAGCCAATCCATTATTCATGATTCAGGATGTGAATAAGTGATAAAAATACAATTTTACATCAAAAATCTAATAACTTATCCCTAATTTCAATTATATTTTAGATGGCTTCCCTAGAATGATTGTTATCACTATTTAGATTATGTCACCAGGATAACTACACTACAATAATAGTTAGTCTTGTTTAACATTATGTTAGTAGGATGATAGTTGTGTTGTTTAGCATTGTGTTCCTTGATTATCACACCATGTTGTTGTAATTAATCCTAATAGATCCATTAACCTCATGCAATTTGAAGGTAGGTCAAGAATATTTAAATTCCTATTCTCCCAAAAAATTATCATTCAATCCAAACTCTAGTGGATTTTTAGGCATGAAACCACTGTCAAATTCTAGAGATCCTCAAGTTTCTATACTTGGTTTCTTGAATTCTAACCTAATATTATACATGAAACATAAGTTTATATCTTGAGAAATAAATCATAAAACTCCCATATCATATTGAATGGATCAACCCAGGCCTATCCATAAATCCCACAAGAGCATAAGTTGAAGAAACTAGGAACATAATTAAATCCATCATAACACAAATAAACCATGACACCCCTTGTTACACCAAGCACATTCTTGGCTACCTTTTCGATCCCCTTTCCATTCCAATTTCCTTTCTTGATTTTGAATAAAAACTCATCTGAGTGGAGATAAGAATATCAGGGGAATGATCTATAAATAAGGGGTGCATCTCATCAATGAAGTACACAGATCCACTCTAAATAACTATTTGGGGGTCTTCAATCTTGAAATATTATTGTTTTAAACTACAAAAAATCAAAAATATGATCCTTGCTTAATGAAATATGCATATAAGAGGATTATCGGCTTCTCTTATGTTTGTGCAAGTTTGAAAAATATGAGATGAATCATATCATATTCTTCTTTCATGCCCTTTAGCATTTGGATTTATTCTTAGATTCTTGACTTCTCTTGTGTTTGTGTAGATATGAGAAAGATGAGACAAATCATATCATATCCTTCTTTCATGTTATTTAGCATTTGGATTTATTAAGTTTATCATTTGAGATAAGTTTGTATGACTTTCCATAAACCCTCTAATTAAATAACACTAGCATTTTCCAAGGATCTTTAGAGAAAATAAAACATCAGTGTATTTCATGTTTTTGGAAATCATCATAAAAGATTACCCCAAAAAAAAAAAGTAGTAAAATTAAATTTTAAGGTGTTAAACTCCTATCCACAACTCAATTTTGATGAATCTTTGTAGAGGAATCCAGGTGAAGAAGGCACTAGAACAATTGCATATTTTTGGAGTATTCCAATTAATCTACACGTATATTCAATATATTTTAAGGAGTATTTAACTACTAAGGTGACAAGGTCATTCCAAGACTTCATGTGACCATGATCAATTCCCCTAAGACCCTAGATCCCAAGGCTACTCCTCCATTATCCAAGTAGCCTATGACTCTATGTAGTTACACTAAATAACACCACCTCTATGATGAGTCTCAAAAACTAACATGAGATAAACTAGGTTTACCTTGCCTTTATAATTAAAATAGAACCTTTATCCACTTCTATGTCTCATAAGTTCATGTGTAAAGCTAGTGACTATGCCTTAACCAATGCCCTTTTTTTTAGCATCATTATTGGTTTTCTCGAAGATACTTGAACAAAATGGTGATAAATTATTAATATTAACTCTCAATAGGCATCCAAATCATGCCAGACCTTAGTTATCTTCCCCATCCAAGTATAACTTCACATGATTCCTTCTAGGAAATTTTTAGCTTTTCCAAGTTTAAAATGATTCATATTTACCCTTTTAGTTGGAGAAAGAGATAAGAAAAAAATAAGGTCTAAAATGACAATAAATAAAATTTTGCATAAAAAACTTTACTAATCATATACATCAGGAAATGTGCTTTCAATAGATTTGAATTTTGACACATCATGACATTTACTTCATCACCTTCAAATGAGACACTTGTTTAATGATTCTTCTGATTCTTAGGAAAAATTAGTTATCTTACACTTGACTTTTCACTAACATATATGACATATTAAAATGGGGATTATCTACAGTTAGTGCTCCCCACACCATATAGACAAGGTATTTCATATTCAATCTTCCCACTATGGAGCCATAAAATGGTTACTATGAGAAATGGAGTAATAATACAGTGTTAAAATAAAAATCCATAGTATTATAAGAGATAATTACTAAATTATGGTATAAGGAAAGAAATATACATTTATAATTCTATCAACGAAAGGCAAAGGCAATTAAAATTGAATGAAAAAATAAAATGCATATGAACTCAAGATGTTCACTTCCACAAGGAGCTTAGAAGCCAAAATAAATTTTAAAAAAGTAATCCCCATTAAAGATCCAAGTATGTAAAGTATAAGGAGAATGCCTTTTCAATTTTAAAATGGAAAATTTAAATAGCAAAGGCATGATGAAGCCACTAAAACAATAATTTTACAAGGATAAGTGCAGATCATATGCTTACCCATTCCTAAAGACAAAGAGAACAATAATACTTAGCATATTTATCACATTCACTGGCACTTTCACCTTTTGAAGCTACACACTTGCATTGAGAATATGTAATTAATCTCTAATCTGGTATTTACAGATGAAAGCACAGAGCACATACCAAACAAAGTAGAAAAATGTAATGCTAAAAAAATATCAGTCATATAATGAAAAAATGACAATATCAAATCCCATACTTGTGATACTTGATGTAGTGACTAGAACAATGACTAATTCAATTGGTTTTGGGAAAATTATATATCCACTATTATAGTCTTTATATCCTCCAAGGTATTTTGTAATAATTGAAAAAAAAACATTGTAGAAGGGTAGGAAAATTCTCCAACCATTATTAAACATAATACACGTGAATAATTTTCAATTTCCAATAAAGAGCATATGAATTTGTCAATATTTGAAATTTAAGAAATTACATGAGACTAAAAAATATATATTAAAAAATATTGTAAGGCTAAATATAATTATTATCATTAATAAGTTTATACTTTTAAAAATTTCTAATTATATTAGGATCTTACAATTTTCAATTGAAAATATTTGTTTAGCACTTTGTGGCTCTTTTAAACAAAATCTACCTTTTTCATTTTCATTTTTAAATTTTTATTTATAATTATTTCTTAAACTAACCTATTAGGAAAAAGAGGTGTGATCCTACCTGATTATGTTTATAAACAAGGGAAAGTAAGCCTCTCCCAAAATATCTTAAGCGATATTCATACATTCCTTTCATTGTTACCATGCAAGTCTCTCCCTCAAAGTGACAAATATATTTGTTTGGGCATTTATTTCTAGATTAAATAATTTAGTAACATACTCCTATAATAATAATGAAAGGATAAAATACAATTTTTAGTTTATATAAAAATTCAAAAAAAATTGTACATATATTTTATATATAACTTCTTATTATTTGTCTCAAAAATTTATAAATCTATCAATGGGATGATTAAATTTACATATAAAATCAAGGTAGATCATGACCTTGGTGACTGAATACTCAATATATACAGGGGAGGTGAATATAAAAATATTTATTTTTACTCTTATGACCTAATTAAAATTCTAAAAAAAAAGAAAAATAGTAAAAATATTGGAGATTTTATTTTGATCTAAACATGATTTTAATTTGATCTAAATGCTTATTAGCACATGGCTCTGAACATAAAATCTGATCTTCATAAAGGTGAAAGTCATCCCCTCTCAATTTTTTTTTTTTAAATTGAAAAATCAATTTATTTTTTATAATGTTTAGATATAACATTTCGAGAGTCATCCCCCTCTCAATGTTTTTTTATTGAAGAGTCAAATTTATTTTTTATAATGCGTAGATTTAACATTTCGTTAGTCAAAGGATATGACATTTAACATTTTGTTATTTAAAGTATCTTTCACCTATTTCATAACACTTTTTAATTATAAATTTGTGAAGAATAAAAATATATTTCTATTTCATGGC